>PVJL010015358.1:0-24614 GCA_004026885.1 Lyroderma lyra | reverse complement strand
ACCCCTCTTTCCATCCCCTTATATTTAGCTTCCCCCCTCCTCTCCCACCCCCTCCCCTTTCTCCCCTCCCTAACCCACTCGTCCCCAAATAAACATTAAACTATCGATTGTGTCCATGGGTTATTTGTTTGTTCAGTTCTTTTTTTCTTTGCTTTCAGTTTTATATTCCGCATATGAGTGAAATCATGCAGTTCTTTACAATTTCTTAATATGTGGCTGATTGATTCCAAAGAGAAAGGAAGGGAAGACAAGGGAACTAATTTCAAGATACTCTTTTGTTAGGGGTTAGATTCTTAGCCAGTCCTCTGTATATATCATTATTACGACTTTATGGCACGTGTCGTATACTATTAAAACTATATGTTAATGTTTCTATTAGCCTTGCTACTCTATTAGTTCCTTAATGGCACTTGCTATGTTCAACTCTCTATTCCCAGTATCTAGAAGATTACCTGTGAATAGCAGACTCTTCATTAATGATTGCTGAATAACTAACTGAATAGTAAAAGATCAGTACCGTGGCTAAAATATGGCCAAGTAATTATGTCAACCCATTGCTATGTCTAAGTATACTTTGAAGAAAATACACAGCTTTATTGAGATACAATTCAGATACCATAAAATTTATTTGTTCAAAATGCATAATTCAGTTGTTTTTAGTATGCTCACAATGTTATGTGACCATTATCTGTAATTTTAGAGTATTTTCATCATATTTAAAAGAAATCTCATAGCCCTTAGCACTCATTTTCCATACCTCCCTACCCTGGAGCCCTAGCAACCACTAATTTATTTTTCGTCCCAATGGATTTGCCTATTCTGGACATTTCAAACAATTGGAATCATGTAATATGTGGTCTTTTGAGTCTGGTTCCTTTCAGTTAGCATAATGTTTTCAAAGTTCATCCATGTTGTACCACAGATCAATATGTCATGCTTTTGATGGCTGAACGATATACTGTTATATGGATAACACAGTGCGTGTCCATTGATCAATTCATGTTGTTTCTGCTTTGTGGTCATTATGAATAGTGTTGCTATATGAGTAAACATTTGTGTATAAGTTTTTGTGTGGACATATGTTTTCCTTCCCCATGAGTATATACTTTGGAGTGAAATTACTGGGTCAAATGTTAATCCTATTTTTAATTTTTTGAGGAACTGCCAAACTGCTTTCCAAAGGAGCTATACCATCCTACATCCCCGCCATGTATGAAGGTTCAAATTTTTCCACATCCTCACCAACATTTACTATCTGTCTTTTTTATGTTAGTTACACTAGCGTACGTGATGTGGTGTCTCGTTGTTCTGATTTGTATTTCCCTGTTGACTAATGATGTTGAGATGCTTGTCATGTACTTACTGGCCATTTGTATATGCATGTCTTGTATGGAGAAATGCCTTTAGATCCTTTGCCCATTTTTAAATTGAATTGTCTTTTTATTGTTTAGTTGTAAGAGTTCCTCTGATAAGAGACACAAGTTTCTTATCAGACATATGATTTTAAAATATTTTCTCCTAATCAGTGGGTTTCTTTTTCACTTTTTTGATGAAGTCCTTTGAAGGACTTGAAACATTTTTAGTTTTGATGAACTCCAGTGTATTTAGTTTTTCCTCTGGTTGCTTATGCTTTGATTGTGATATCTAAGAAACTATCATCTAGAAGTTACAAAGGTTTACAGCTATGTGTACAAAGACATGTCGGGGGCCAGTAGGGTGGGTGGTTACATACCTTCTCTGTCTGATCAAGTTGGGTGTTTAACCTACGTCAGTGGGGGTATGCAAAACGAGTCATTATCCAACCAATGAGCCAGAGGTTTGTTTCTTTTTCTTTTTTTCTGTTATTCCTGCCCTCCATATCCCTTGTTCTGAGTTAAGGAGCACTATACCTGCGTTACATCAAGGTATCTGGGGAATTGACTACTCTCTTTGTAACTTGCGTGATTCTCACTTGACCGCTTTATTTTCTTCATGCTTCTGACTTGGCCTCCTCACCCTGTCCTCGATGTGATTTCTCTAACTCATAGATTCTGCATACGTACAGTTATTAATTTCTCAACAACCTGACATAACACCTGTCATCCTTCACTCTACCTTATAGTCCCTATGCTTTCTTTCAACTTCAGTTCCCATGGCTCATTCCTGCAAAAGCAGCTCAGCCTTTTATACCAGACCTCCTTTTGTGTATCTGACCATCATGGGGACTGTTTGGCTCTTTACCTTCCCCTGACATGGTTAGGTCTTAGACTCCTGTGATTTACAGTTGGTTATCTGATGTCCAAGGCAGAGAGTTAGCCACCTAGATGACCTGTGAACATGGAGAACCTTACAATTTTCATAGCCACAAATTGTCTACTATGGAATAGAAAACAAACATGTTTAATTTCTGGGTAAGTATGCATATGTAAATGTAGATACATTTAGTCCTTTCAAAATGAAGAAAATATCAATAATTTGCTCATTCAAGTCCACTCATTCAAACATTTCACAAAATCTTCAATAAATACTACTTATAATATTTTTATATGTTTAAGAGTTTTGTCCTTTAATATTAGGGGAGAACTAGGACTCTGTGTTTGGCTATTTTCACTAATGTTCTTATATAAGGGCTTACTTTTCTTCTCCCCTCACCCCATGTTGGGAAGTTCTTTTAGGAGCCAAAGAATATTCTGGACTGAATTGAGGCCCATTTGTATGTTGGACCTCAAAGCCCATAAGACTGTATTTGGAGGTCAGGCCTTTGGGGAGGTAATTCAGTTTAAATGAGGTCATAAGGGCAGGGCCCCCACTGATAGGCTAATGTTAGAAGAGGAAGGGACACCAGAGACCCCTCTCCCTGTGCACACATACAGGAGAGACCATGCGAAGACCCAGCAAGAAGGTCGCTATCTACAAGCCAGCAAGAAAGGTCTCATCAGACACCAACCCTGTTGGCACCTTGGGCATGAACTTCCAGCTTCCAGAACGGTGAGAAAATCATTCTGTTGTTTAAGCCACCCAGTCTGTGGTGTTTTGTGGTGACAGCCATAGTGGATGAAAATAAAAAGTGAAGCAAATGTTGTTTGGTGTCAATCCTAATTACCTTTTATGCTGAACTCAGTTTTATTTCTGTCTTAGCAGTCTACAAAATGAGCTCATGTGAGCATTTATTTCCACGTTTAGTGGCGATCCCCTTTACAATGTAAATGCCACAAGAAGACTTGCCTGTCTTAGTCCCTGCTGTATTCCCAGGCACATGGGAAACAACTTGTATTTACTGAGTGAATGCACTATTGATGAAACCATTTGGGTACACCTGTATAAATGGAAACCTGGGAGGTTCTCCAGGTATTAATATTTGACCCAGGTATTAATCATTCTCTTTTTCTCACAGTACTCCTACATTTGGCTCTTAGAATCATGTGCTCCTGATTTGATCTTTACTTAAGAGCTGCTCCATCACCATCTCCTCTACTAGCTCCTCTTATTTCTGGATGCAAAGGTTTGTGGTTTAGATCTCAGTTCTGTTCCTCCATCTTTTTTATTGAAAGATACATTATTGAATAGTGGTTCAGAGTACAGATTGCCAGGGTTAAAATTCGGGCTCCACCACTGAAATAGTAGCATGAGTTTGAGCAAGTGAATTCACCTCTCTGTGCCTCAATATCCTCAGTTGTAAAATGGGAATTGTAGGTATATCAAAAGCATTGTGAGAGAGTTAAAGGGATAGATGTGTAAAGTGCTTAGGTTGGCACCTGGCACATTGAATGGACTGAGCAAGGATTGTACCTATTTATTTTAAAATTAATATTAGTATCATTTAAAAAAAAATATCTACAATCTCTGCAGGTGATTTTTATCAGTTCCGTGGTTTTAATAGCCCTGAAATGTCGTGAGCTCCAGCATCATAGAACCACCACATAGCCAACCCTGGTAGGCGGGGTTCTCAGATAGCCCCCAGTATTCCTGTGCCCTAGTATGCACAGCTGTCTAATCTTCTCCTAAGGAGGGGTGGATCCCATGAATATGCTGTGATATCACTCCCGTTTTTATTATAGATTACTAGTCAGTGGACTGTGAGATAGCCAAAAGGGAGCTTATCTTGAGTGGGCCCAGCCTAGTCAGATGAGCCTTTAAAACAGTGGTTCTCTCTCACACACTGCTGGTGGGAGTGCCAACTGGTACAACCACTGTGGAAGGCAGTGTGGAGGTTCCTCAGAAAATTGAGAATGGAGCTACCATATGACCCAGCGATCCCCCTTCTGGGGATCTACCCAAAGAACTTGAAAACCTTTGTCCGCGAAGACTTATATACCCCAATGTTCATTGCAGCGCTGTTCACAGTGGCCAAAATATGGAAACAACCAAAGTGCCCTGCGACAGACGACTGGATAAAGAAGCTGTGGTACATATACACAATGGAATATTACTCAGCTATAAGAAAAGACGAAATATTGCCATTTGCAACAAAATGGATGGACCTGGAGATCATCATGCTAAGTGAAATAAGCCAGACAGAAAAAACCAAGAACTGTATGATTTCACTCATATGCGGAATATAAAACTGAAAGCAAAGAAAAAAAGAAATGAACAAACAAATAACCCATGGACACAATCGATAGTTTAATGTTTATTTGGGGACGAGTGGGTTAGGGAGGGGAGTAAGGGGAGGGGGTGGGAGAGGAGGGGGGGAAGCTAAATATAAGGTGATGGAAAGAGAAGTCACATTAGGTGGTGAACTTATTATACATCAAGTTGACAATGCACTGTAGAATTGTATGCCTGATACCTATGTAATCCTTGCTAACAGATGTCACCCCAATAAGTCTAATAATAAAAATGAATTTTAAATAAATAAATAAATAAATAAAAATAAAATAGTAGTTCTCAACCTTCCTAATGCCGCGACCCTTTCCTACAGTTCCAAGGGGTCACGCCCCACAGGTTGAGAACCGCTGCTTTTAAAGAAGGTGAAGCATCAGAGCTTGGCCCCTGCTGGCCTGGAAGAAAGCAAACAGTTATGGTGCGAACTGCCCGTGGGAGCTACACACCAGGGAACTGGGGGCAGCCGATAGCAGCTGAGAGCAGCCCCTGTCTGACAGCCAGCAAGACACCGAGGACCTCGGTCGTGCAGCTGCAAGGAAGCAAGTTCTGCCAACAACCGGCGAGTTTGGAAGAGGACCCCAACCCTCAGACGAGAATCACAGCCCTGGGCAGCACTTGGGTTTCCTCCTGGTGAGGCCCTGAGCCAATGACCCAGCGCACCGTGACCTGGAATTCTGACGTATCAGAAAGGAGTGATAATGAACAGGTGCTGGTTTCGGCTGCTACGTGGGGTAAGTTGTTACACAGCAGTAGAAAACTCATGCATCGACTGCCAAGTTCACGTCTCTACATCGGCACGAAAGAAGAATCTCACACTTTACACGCCCAGGAAGGACTCCCGATTTCTCTCCGCTATCCTGCATTTCCCTTTCCCCCCTCTGTAAGTTGCATGGGCCTAACAACAAGGGCCTTAATACCTTTCCTTCCCTGAGACCCCACAATTCCTCAGCAAATCTTACAGGTTCTGTCATCAAAATAATATATCCTGTGGTCAACTCTTTTTTGTCCCCCTCCCCGGAGGCCACCATGGTCCCCTTGCCTGGACCCGGAAATAGCCTCCCACTGCTTTTCCCATTCCTTACCCCTACCTTCAGGTCCCTGGTCACGGTGAATGTTCCAATCTAGACCAGGCACATCCAACCTGTGGCCCAGGACGGCTTTGACCGTGGCCCAACACACATTCTTAAAACATGGTGAGATTTTTTTTTTTGTGACCTTTTTCTTAGCTCATCAGCTATCATTAGTGTTCGTGTATTGTATGTGTGACCCAAGACAATTCTTCTTCTTCCAGTGTGGCCCAGGGAAGCCACAGGGCTGGCCCCGCGGATGCAAATGAAGTCATGCCACTGTGGGGTCCGCCAATGGCTTCTCATGCTACTCAGAATAAAACCCACGGCCCTCACCATGACCTCACGACCCCAATGCTGTGGTCCCTGCTCGTCTCTCGGACCTCATTTCCCACCGTCATTCTCTTTCCTCGTTGTTTTCCAGGTACACTGGCCTTTCTGCTTTTCCATTCCAATGCCAAGCAAGGTTGCAGTCCAGAACCTTTCCACTTGCTTTTCTCTTGGCCTGGAACATTCCGCCCGTGTCTTTCATGACCGCTTCCTTCATTTCGCTGAGGTTTTTGCACCAGCTACCTCTCCTGGCAGCCTTGTCTAATGCCCTTTCTACAACAGCGCCCCCCGGGCTTCCCTGATCACTGCCTATTTGCTGTCACTGCATTGAGCACTCCTGGCACTGTTTCGTGAGCTTGCTGCACAGTTAGACTATAAGTTCCATCAGGGCAAGGACTGGACTTACATGGTCATCACTCAGTCCTCTGCCTTGTAACAGTGTCTAACCTATGTCAGTAGGCATGTATGTAAGTTGTATTGAATTAAGAGCATACAGAAATAGTTGATAAGTTTGCATTAAAAGCAGAATTGAAACATGTCTTTTCCAAGAAAGTCCTGATTATGACACCTGTTAAAAAAGAAATGAAGGAAAACATACTTTATTGAATTGAGAAATATTTGTGCTATCGAATTACATCATGTGTTAGGGAAGTTTAATGCTATTAAAACATTCCTGATAATATTGCTGATGCCGTTTTTGCTGATGTAAGTTTATGGGAGTTGAACTGCAAGACAATGTTGTCCTCTTTTACTTTTTTATTTTTTGGCAAGGGAAAGGTGATTTTGGTAATCCAAATGCTAAAATCTAAAGTCTAGCTGTGATCAAGACAGACATGATAATGAGGCTGTGATGAGACCGTGTCCTAGGTCAAATACAAACTGCCTTACTAATCAATGGCAAACAGAGCTAGAAACTATCCAAAACATATATGTGACATTGAAAATGAAGTTGTTTAGAGCTCATCTCATATTTTAGATATCTGGATGAATTGCAAGTTCAAAGTTTCAGCACAACAAATAGATGCCATTACAGTGAAGTTTGAGATGTCGGAAAGTTTCTTCCAGTATAAGTTGGACTTAAGTGATCCAAGATGTATCCATTTTTAATGCCAATATTTCAGGTTCACAATTATCAGTGCACATGCAGAGATATATTTACCTCTCCTCTTCCTTCTCACAATGCAGTTTATTTTAAAGATGTTGGTGACTAGTCCTCACCAGGCTAATAATGGCCTCTCTGCAATGCAAACTAGGGCATACTGATGATGAACAAAGCCAATGCAATATTCTGTGCTCTTTCTCACCTCATAGTTTTGGTTTCTACTCTTTCAAAACTATCAGGTCTGCTCACAGAATGCATTTACTTCTTTTTCCTTAGCAGGGCATCTCCGTGCCAACGTGGAGCTTTTTAAACAATGTATGTAAATATCACTTATAAATGTTTATTGTAATTTAGATGGTTTAATCAAGCAAAATTCAACTTCCTTCTAAATTATCCTCAAAAGAAAAACTACAATGTAATAATTTCTTTAAGCTTTAAGATTGGTTTGAAAATATTTGCTATTTACCAAAAAGAGCCTTTTTTGGAACTCCAGTCAAGTATGGAAGTATGCTGTGAATTAAAAATCTGATCTGATAAAATGACACATAAATATTTCAGCAGGAATGTTGGTGCTAATACCCAAGAGATGGCTATAGATTTGCCTGTAGTACAAAGCTCTCTCTCGTTTGACAACTTAGGAGCCAACTATTTAGGTATTAAAAACTTCTGCCCAGATTACTGTTAATCCTAATCTTGATGGAATTACTTAGTAAGTATGATTTTTATCCCTTTCATAATGTCAGAGCTATATGACTGTTACATGTGTGTCTTCACTCTAGCTGAATTCTGGCTTCTTCCATTGTGCACATCGATAAAAATTGTGGTCTATGTCACATGAAGGTGGGTTTAGTTCTACTTGAATGAATATTATAAAGGAATGACTTCTTTTTGGTGAATGTTGGTGTTGTGCCCATGTCCTAAATTTTTTTTTAAATCTAAATTTTATTTAGACCCAGAGACAGGGTAATATTTTTAGATTAAAAAAAAATCCATGATGACCCCAAACAGATTCAGTTCACATAATCAAAGCTTCAGCCAACAAAGTGGTTAAAGGACTAGTGTTGTCTAAGAACTTTCTAAATTCCACTCACCCCACACAAAAGCAGTTGCTTTGGGGGAGGAGAGAGCGATCCAGACTTCCCAGAACTAATGGGCTGCGGTGAGATGTTCACACACAGACCAACGAGGATTATCAGTGATTCTCTCCTTGTCCCCTTCCCTCTCCCACACATTTCATGGATGAATAAAGAGCTAGTCTTCACTGTGTCTTGCTATTAATAAAAAAGGACCTAGTTAGGTCACAGATTATCCTGCAGATCAATAACCGTATTAAAATGCATTCAGATATGATGAGTCCACAACAGCAGTCCACAGAGTTCAAATGGAATCACTGGATCAGAATGCCCCAGAACCCCATGCTTCCTTACTGTTTTCTCCTGATTGGCAGGCAGAAGCTGTGATCTCCATGTGACGATTAAAGACACCGATGCAAGGAGAAAGCTGCATATTTTCCAAATGTCACAAAAAAAGTCCAGATAAGAACACAGCAGCAGAATCCAGGTTTAAAGATTCCCTGAATATTAGTAGGTCAACGATGGCATAATCCATTGAACTTCACCCTTAAAAATAACCTCCTGTATCCATCTGAGTAGAAACAGAACAGGAACCCTGGGCTTATGTTGACCTCTTTTATGAGAAACAGCTATTTTTTTTTCCTTCTGTTTTTTACAGGGTACCTGAAAGTCTTCTTTATGGAATTTTCTTTTTAATTATGTGAAATGTTCATTTGTAGAATTAAAATGAGCACGGTTGAGCACCTTAGCCTGCCGTTTTGATTGTGAAGGTACCACCATGTCCAGACCCTCATCCTCATACCTGGGAATGGATTCTGCTGGTCTCAGCACTCAGAGCCCTCCCAACTCCTGCAATAATTCTGTCTTAAATCATTTCTGAGCTCAAGACTTTTCATAGGTGCTGTATTGCAAAATGCCATGTCTTAACTCATAAATTTAGCCATCAAGACTCTCCACTAGCTCTCCTTCACTACCCTCCACTCTCATCCATTCAACCCACTCATTTCATGACTATTCATCAGCCATCTACGCACAGAGGCACTGGTTAGCCCCGTTATCCAAAGTCATGGAAACCATCATGTTTTATCCCTTGAGGAACTCACACATTAGGGAAAGGAGACTAAACAATTATTTCACAATGTCAATAAGTGAAATAACGCATTGGTGATACAATGAGAGAACTATAAATTAAGAAAAAATAAAATGAAAGTAGTGAGTATTATCTTGAAAGGAATTTGTAACATTGAAGTGAAAGAGTATTATGGTTTTGTAATAAAAGTTTTGGTATAGATTACCAGCTCATAAAACAGGGGTGTTATTTGTACAACCATAAGCATGGATGGTTATGATTTTGTAATAAAATCATAATTCAAGTCCGGGCATTATTTCTGTTGGGCCCTGTATTTAGGTGTAAGGGTATGTACATCAATGGCTGTTTATCACAGAAAACAATAAAAAAAGTATTATAAGCAACTATTCTAGAATGGAAAACAGTTTAAATAATTATGATACATTCCTAGATTGGAACACTAGGCTGTTAGAAATGCACTGTTCCTAAACCTCTTTACAGCCTAAAAGTGAGATGGAATCTTCTTCCACTACTATGGCTGGGTTCTCCACTGGGTGCAACACTTGTCTGAGGATTGGATGTCTGTGGGAGCTGTTCCTGGCATGGTAGGGCCTTTCACAATGCCCCTACTTCCTACTTCCTGCCCATGGCCTTTCTGGGAGTTGTAGTCTGGTTAGTAGGGACGTACGACACTTAAGGGGAATCAGGCATGCACTATTCTCTCTCTCACAAAAAATAACAATCACTTGGAACAAAGAGATTTCTTCAGTTTTGTGTTCGAAATGTGCCTTAGAGTGGATGGACAGTGGAAAATAGAAACGGGTCTCTTATGGACTCCTAGGTAGGTATATGATGATGATTCTATCTAGTTCCATTAGTCCTCCAGTAAGTTCTTTCTAAATTCTGGCAATAGCTAGACTGATAGTACTGGTTTTTGTTTGTTTGTTTGCCTTTTTTTTTTTTTAATAATACACATCTTTATTTTTCCCTCACAAAATTGGGCAAAAATGTAAGCATCATACACAGCAAAATATGGTAGCTGTCCACAGTTACTGAGCCTTGGAAAAGGAAAATTTGATTTCGGAATGGGGATCTTTCCATTTTTGTACTGAATTTTTGTACCATTTCTCACCTATGGCATATGAATTTGGTATTCAAATTTGATAGTAAGACGAACAATAGTAAGCTCCTAGACCACTTTCTGGATAATGTTCCACTTTACTTACATGCATTTTATAGACTATGTTTTTATATTTCAATATTTGATAAGATAAAGTTAACATCTTTTTTTTTTCTTTCAATAGGTAATAAAAACTTTAGATCCCAAATTAAATCCAGCATCAGCTGAAATAATGCTACTTAGAAAGCAATTGGCAGAGAAAGAGAGAAGGATTGAGATTCTGGAGGTAAAACTTCCATATTCACTTATCTCCTTTCAATTATTTGGGTAATCTTGGTAATTAACTGCCATCATATATTTGCCATTGATGATCAGTTTTCACAAAAACTTAGAAATACGTCTTTTCACTATGTTGGGCTAGGGAGAGGCTCTGCAGTAAACATAGTGTTTGTTTGCTTTACTGTGTTGTTGGTTTTCCTCTTTTTTTCCTCTGTGAATTATTGTAGGTGTTAAAAGGGACATTTAGGAAAGTTTTTTCAGAGACCCATGCCAGCAGTATTTAAAATTCACTGTGTTAGTTGGTTTGTACAATTTTTAAAAAGTCCTTCAGGCTAGACATTTGATTCTCCACTTGGTCACAGTTCCTACTATCTTATAATGACTTGTCCACTTATTTAAGTTACCTTCCTGGCCATTGAGGTTATCAGTGTTTGCCATTCCAGCCATGTTTTACAGGCCTCCCAGAAAGGGAAAGAAAAATACCTGGACAGGTGTTATGCTGCTATAAGGGATTTCTAACATTTCCAACTTAGAAATCAGTAGGAACCAACGATAAAGTCAGACAGGGAACACTTCATGGGTCCTAGCATTTTTCATTCGGTCCTAGATACAAAGAGGGAACTCCTTTTAATACCTGTAAAGTCTGTCCTTGAATGGGAGAAAGGAATGTGAGGCCTTACAGAATCAGTGTACGAAAGGGCTGGGGAATATAAGCTGTAAGGAGTGACTTGAAGCGGGAATCTTGCCAAGTCATAAAACATTTCAAGCTAGGCACTGGGCCCAAATCAACTCGCTGAATCCTTTATGGTTCAGATCCTCTTCATTTTCTCTCTGACTCTCCATCTTGCTAGTCAAATCTGATGTTTTCCAAACTTTCAGAAACTGGAATGTAATCCCAGAACGTGAGGGATTTATTTCCTCTGGGTAGCCACCCTCATTTTGGAAAGAGACAGGATTTCAGATTCCATCTTCCTCCCGGAAAGTGCATTTCAGATTTCTTTCCAATAGGTGAGGAGGGTGGATGACATTAGGGAACACCTAACCATCACGCGGAGGAATCCCAAACAATGAGTCCTCTGGTCTCCTTTGTAGAATTCATATTAGATTGAAATATTTTGGGAGGTATAGAAGAATCTATGACCTATATTGACCAGATAATTCATTTTTATCTAAATTATTAACCCCTTTTGTCCCAAAAAACCCCCAAATGTCCTAAAAACAGAGAAGGAAGATTTTGAGATATTAAAAACACAAAGACAAGCGTTTATAGGTATTAGATAGGAACTGGAAATAGGCACGTTTAACGAGGTCCTCAGGTGATTCTGATGCAGATTGTCCACAGACCACACCTTGAGACGCACTAAGACTTTATTCACACCTGAAATGTACCTGCAGACTTTTCCATTGTGAACGTTCAATTATCCCTAATTACAAGGGAACTGGGTAATGTAAATCTAGTAATTCAGGACTCTTGTATTAGCCGTGTTTTCCAACATTTTCTCCAAATCTCCACACCCTGAAAGAAAGTGTTCTTCCCTTGAATAAGGATCAGAAGCAAGTGTCATTGATCATCTATCTGTCAACTGTGTCATCAATCCACATGCACTATTGAGAACAAGGTAGGGTTCTTCTTTGGTGTTAGAGTTTCAAGGACACAAAAATTCACAGAGGGAAAGATAGTTGACTGAATGTGACTTGATTCAGGATTGCAACAATAGAAAAGAATACAAGGGAGTAATCGGGAATGTGACCTTATGGTTAAGTGAAATCACAGAAATGTGAATAGACCGTTGTCAAGTCTATTTAATATAAACACTTCTGTGAAACTCATATTAGTGTATGATAAATAAAACTGCATCCTAAATATATGCATATTAAAATAATATAAACATTGCCCTTATCAAGGTCAATGAGGGCTGAAGTTTTGAATATATGTGATCTTAATATGGCATGGGCTGTAATTGGTAGTACTATTTTTGCTTAGTTTTGTATATTAATTTTGTTTGAGATCTTAAGGATGGAGTTCAAGAGGAAAAATAGACGACCAGTAAAATGTACGTGGAAGTGTTTAGGAAAGTGCAAGTACTACATAGATGAACAAATTCCTGAAATAATTGACAACTTTTACCCTTTTATAAGTATCCCTGTAAGCCTCATGCTTTATTTTCTCAAATAAGTCTAGAATTCACTTAAGATGACTCTTAGTAAGGAGCCGTATAATCTCCGATAAGACTGTTTAGAGTTGGAAAAGATCCCAAAAATGGCTCCATCAATGACTAAAGTAATGTGCCCTTGTTTGCACAGCCAACACTATAATTTGCACATGTGGCTCGATGAATACATTCATGTACTCTAAGTAGCAGTGTCTGAGTCACAAAGGTTTCAGGGGGGTGCTGTTTGCTCTCTCTATTTGCTCACAAATTTCTTTTTTTACATTGGTGAAAGAGGATGGAATCAGGCACAAATAGCATTTACCCCCAAGGTAAAGTTTTTACATATTAGAGTTAAATAAAGATTGGCAGTTTAAGTCTAACATGTTCCTTCCGTATATTTTGAACCTATTTTCACGTAACAGCACATAATATAAAAGCTTAAAAGCAAAAATGAAATCTACTCAGTCCTTTTTTCTTTCCTCCCAGCATAAAGGCACTCAAAGTAAAGGAAAATTTTAGACATCGCATTTCTGTGATTTATTTTCTAATTAACTTTCATATACAACTATATGATTATAACTAGTCTTTATCTTCTAAAGTTAAACAACTTTCCGAGTTCTTGTGCTTTTCCCTCTCTCTCTGTTTCCTCTTTTCTCCCTAGCTCTGCTTCAGTGAGTATGCATAAGTACCTACTAGGTGCCAGGCACTGTTCTGAGCTCTTGGGATGCAGATGTGAGAAGCTGCACTTCTTCCTCTCTTGGGGAAGAAAAGACACAATTGCAATGCAGTGTGTGACACACACTGTAACTGGGAGGCGTCCTGGTGCAAGGGGAAGTATCAGTTGGGTGGGAGCACCTGGGAGGATGCCTAACCCGGTCTTGGCGGCAGGACAGGTTAAATAAGCTTTCCTGGAGGATCTCCCTTAAAATGTTGTTGATTTAGGACTCTCAATCTTTTCACTTCGAAGGGCATCATCACCCCTGGCTCTTTGTAATAATCCTCAGTTTTCTGAAAATTCCCTCGACCTTCCAAACAGATTTTTCACAAATGCCAGGCACGTTGCTATGGGCCAAAGCTTACCTACTGATCGTAAACAGCCATTGTGTTATGACAGTGAAATTTGGGGCTTCATCTATTACAGCAGTCAGTCACTTAGCCTGGCCTCGATCCTGACTCAGGCCGGCAGTGGGGTCGCCTCCAAGGCTGCACACAGTGGAAATCCCAGGATAAGCCCCAAGACATGCCTCCTTTCCCTCCATCAGGTAACAGTGCACATTTCTTATTTAACTCAGCCTCTCCAAGCTTCAATTCTGAATTTCTTCCCACATCCCTTCTTATGTCTTGTCTTACCTTTGAAAAGTTTTCAATATACAATTTAAAGAGGGAAGGACCTGTAGCAAAATTCTTGAATCTTACAGCAAATTTTAAGAAATTTTGCTACAAGAGGTAGAGACCACACATCACAATTATAGTTTCCTTGATCAATGATATTACTGTATTATTTTCTGCTAATAACTACGTACTAATAACCCTAAGGGCACGTGTGATTTTGCCAAGGCCTGTAGTATGTCGTCTAGGCAACTGCTCTGGTTCCCCGCAGAAGGATGCAATTTAACAGGTTTCATGACTGCTCCGAAGTTGAGAGCCAAATCTGTGGCTGTGGCTCTTTAGGAATGTGCATTTGTACTAACTTCACCCCTGGCTCCATTTTAAAGCCATACCCTTGTTTTCCTTTCTCGTTTAACTTTTTTGTTTCCAAATAGAAATATCTTCATTGTTCAATTCCATGATGGAGTCAATTCTTGCTCAAGTAACAACATTCGAACAATAGCAAAAAGCAAAGTAGAACTTGAATTATCCCGTTAACCTCTCTCTGACCCTTATTCCTAGAGACTGTTAATGTTCTCACCTACCTTTCACTAGAAATCGTGATGTACTTCCTAACCGTGTGTGTATATCTTAATAAGCTGCCTTAAAATTTTCTGAAACATAGCAATTTACCACCAAATAATGAATAAAAGTGCTTTTAGCAGTGCTTCCAATTTACAAAGCACTTTCATAAGCTTTAGTAGCCCATTTAATTTTATAACCAAAAATTAGCAGTATCTTCTAAAACATGTTCATTATATTATGGCTGAGATTCTTGATTTGGTTGAGTTTCATTTTTTTACAAGTGCATTTTTTTTTTCTTTTTGGCAGTATTTCCAGTGCACAAAGAAAACTGGAAGTCGTGCTTCAAGCTTTATATGATATTTTCCCCAGCAGATAGTGAGATCATCAGTAGTTGTATCTTCGAATAGGAAGGACCATGTACATACGCTCGTGTACACACAGGAGCAGAACAGGTGAAAAATGGATCAGTCTCTAATTAGAGGTCAAAAGTAACCATTGCTTTCCAATTATGTTTCATATCACAATTTGTTATTGTTCTGCTTCTACGAGAAATTGTTTTACACAGTTGTTACTGGGAGGCAAACAGAATCCTGTGTCCCCATGTGTTTATTTTCCTTGTTAGATTTTCTAGCACTATCCAGAGACTTGGTGTTGATTTTCCACTTTTTCTAGTGAAACTAAAGGGTATTATATCCACAGAGACAATGGTATTTCCTTCCGAATGAACCAAATGGAGGTATAATTTATAACTGCCTTCTGTAGATGTCTTTAGGGAGAAACTGAGGCTGAAACTTACTTTCAGAGAAAGAGGCCTGTTTTCCTTTTGTTCGGACACTGACTCCAAATTAAAAAAAAAATTAAAGGTGGTTGTAATAGGCAGAACTTCTTGATATCCAGTCATAGTCAAGAACTGAAAAGTAGAATGTTGCTTAGTACATAGATGACAGTGCTTTGCTTTTATTGTGTCTGCTAATGTGATTTTCTAAGTCATGGAAACCCAGCTCCCGGGACTTATTTTGAAGGTTTTGTGACACTGACAAGGGACTTGAGATGCTGAGTGTGGAGTAAGTACTGCACTTCATTCACCAGCTTGCCAGTATGCCTAGTGTACCCGGGAGCAGAGAGAATGTGACTGCATCAAAGCAAAACCTACCCAACACGCGAAACACTTGGATTTCAAAACGGCATTCTTTTATACGAGAACAGACTGCTCTGACAAAACACTGAATTACCTGACTGAGAACTGCCTACCAAACCACTGGTACTTTCCGTATAGTAGTTTAAGCCTACCATGTCAGCATTTTAGAGAAATAAGGATTCTGATCATTGAAATATGCTGAGAGGGGCTTCAGGAAGCTAGTTATAAATACAGGATCAGTGTTCGCTTTTCAGTGTCATCGATGTGGTTTGCATGGTTAGCGTACATGTTCGATGCAGATCATCAGATGTTTATTGAGCATCTACTGTGTGGCAGGCATCAGGGGTACAAAAATGTCTGTAACAAGATGCCATGCTCTCAAAGGCTTATGAAATAATTCAGAACCAATATTTTGGAGACATAACTGTTTATCATACATGCATTTTGCAGAACTTAATTGTGCATTTTGAAAGAACATGGATCAGATCTTTTACTGCTTTTACGTATTTTTATGATGGCTAATACAAAACGAAAACTGAATATTATTGTTGACAGACTAACTGACTTATGGAAAAATTGTTGCTCAGTTCAGGTAAACAGTTTCTGAGGCCTTCAGAGAATATGGATGGAATTAGTATGTCTATTTCTCAGTGTAATTTTTTTATTCCTTCATAATCCCTCTTGTCCTTTGCTGTATTATTTGGACCAATCCTTCAACACATGGAGAAAGAATGACAATTTTTTGAAAAGGTTATTATTATATAAGATTTTCTGTGTGATAAAACCACACCCGATGGGCCTCACCCAGAGGAGCTTATATATGTTATTAGACTCAGGAATGTTAAGTGTGTTAGATTCAGTCCCTGTGGGGCAGTCATATGACGCAAACGGTGACTCTGAAATGAAGCCATAATATATGGTTTAACCTCTTAACAGTTTGTGATGTCATTTTTTATGTGGTAAGAAAAACAAATGCTGTCACATTTTATATTTGAGACTTCCACAAGGCAACATCAAGAGATTAAGTATGCACATTACTAACACACTATCGTGAATGCAGTAAGATGGATGCCAGGAAATCAGTGTGACCTCAAACACTCCTCGGTAACTCAGCGTTGTAGAATGGGAAGATAAGTCTGCTGATAAGTTATAACCCTCACGAGACACTGCGTTTTCCCCTTGGAAGGGAGTAGAGGCAATTTGAAATATTTTGATCTGAATGTTAATTTATATAACTATGTTTACCCAGTTTCAGCTAATCTTAATGCTTATAATGTAAAAGTCTAAAAATACAGTAGCTAAAACTAAAGAAAAATCTGTACGTTCATATAAAAGATAAAATTAGGACAGAGATTAAATTGGGGCAGAGAGTCAGTAAAACTGTTGGCTTCCAGTGTGTACTTTCTTGAAATAGGTTTTGAGTCATTTTTGTGAGATTTAAACACAGTACTTCATGTTGCTGATCATTTTTTTTTATTGTGCTCGTAATTTAACAGTTCGCACCCACGTGTCCCTATAGACTGGACTATTGTTGAAATAGCTTCACTGGAGGGAGGAGATGTAACTGTATCATTCAGGTATGTGTATGTTCTTTGAACAGAGTTTGTGACATTGAGCTTGTCAAAAACAAGCATTTTGCTTGACTGAACGGTTTTACTCTGTGTTTTGCTTGTCCACCGAGGCAAATGAAGGCTGACAAGAAGGACATTTCCAGCTAGTTACAGACCAAGAGGAGAATCAAGCAGGATTTGAGCCAGTTATTAGAAAGTTCTTTCTTATAGAACATTTTACAACGTACATGATAGACTAACTGGAAATAATTTAGATAAATCCTAACTCTGGGTGACAGAATGTGCACCTCTCTTTCCCTCTTCTTTCTAAGTATTTAGTGAAAATATAATTTGTATTGGGGTAGATGTTCTGGATATTATTTATATTATTTACTTTTTGATTTCTCCTTATTTGGGAAACTTCATGGTGATAATGGGGAACATAATTGACCAAACTTCATTATGTTTTTTAGAAGGAAGGGTTGTTGGAATGTTTTCTTATGAGGGCTGTCCGGAAAAAATCCAGCCATAATGCCTCTATTGTTTATATTACACGGCTGAGTACTTTCCCGACGGCCCTTGTATATGGCTTATGGATTTTTATTTGGAGTTTGCCTAGGAGTCTACATGATTAGGCAGTTTCCCCTTCTATTAGTAGATTCTGTCCATTTATTTAATTAGTCTGCCAGTCATTATTATTATCTTTTTTGAGTACCTGTGTTCCTAGGACTTTTGTAGTACTGGGTTAAAGGTCAATAGCATACACTGTCTGTCCTCAGGGAGTTTGCAATGTGTGTCTTACTTGATGGTGAAGGATCTGGGTCACCTCACTGAAAGATGTAAAGTATGCTATGAATTAATCCATTTATTAATTCAGCAAATTTCAATTTTAGCAAACCTGATGTGCTGGACATTTGAACTGGGCAGGTATTACAGCCATAATGGTGAAATGCCCCTATAAAATTTCCCTAGTAGGAGCGGAAAAGACATTTTTGGTCAATTCATCACATTAATTAAGTAGAATTGCAAATTAGAATCAATTCTCTGAAGGAAAATACCACAGACATGTAAGTACACATAAATCAGGACTCTAACGAGATATGGGGGGGCCCCAGCAGATGACAAGACACAGGGACTGGGTGGGAACAGGACAGCACGTACACAAGTAGTGTCCCTAGTAGGAGCACGTCAGTGTCTCCGTAATGGCCATGATTGACCATGCCATGTGGATCAGCTGTAGGACAAGCAGGAGGAGAAGTGACTAGTGTTCATTGGATGTGACAACATGGAGGTAACTGGTGATCGCAGCAGGTTCTATTTCTGGAGAGTGATGGTGGCCGGATTCTGACGGGACTGGGTTGAGGATTAAATTGGAAGGGAGGAAGGCAGGAGGAAGTGTAAATAAAACCTCAAGAATTATGGCTGTGAAGGAATGAAAGATGTGGGGTGCTAGAAGCAGAGTTACGTTAATAACCATTTAAACATGGGCGAGGCCGGGACGTGTTTGAATATGGAAGGAAAGGATCGAATTTACAGGAATTTGTGGGCTACACAGCAGGGAGGCGAAGGCAGAAGACGAAGAAGGTTTGACATCATCATGGAAGGTCAACAGGAAGACGCACCAATGGACCAGGAGGATGGGTGGGTAGTGCTGAGAGCCCATTTGAGGCTGGTGAAAATGATACTATGGGGACATTTCCGTGTCCTGTTCTGTGACTTCCCCTGCAGTGTCTGGTTCCTGTAGGGCCAGCCCTGAGAAAACAGGTAACAGTTCATGTTGAGTTGAAGGTGAAGAGAAGACCAAGGGTGCAATAGAGTGTGGGGTATTGGAAAGGGCATTATTATTACTAAGATGATGGGCCCTGAGGAAAAAGTATTCTAGGTGAAAAGGGCCAAGAAGAAGAGAGGGCTGCAGGGAGGACTGGGACAGAGCGAGCAGTCAGTGCAGCACAAGTACCTCTGAGATCGACAGGCAGACTCAGATCTCGGAATCCCGTCGTCTAATGTGCAAGGGAGCAGTTCTGCCAGAGGTCTGGCTCGTGAGGTCAAAACACATCTGATGCCAGGCTCAGAGGGAAGGGCTTGTGGCCCAGAGCAGAGGCTCTGACAGGACTGGCACTGGGTCAGACAAAGAACTATCAGTGGTGGATGGGGGTCTTCTGATGCATTATGTGGATTCTAGAACCTGAGGAATATGACATGTCCTATTCCTTGTGTTACAATGAGGTCATTAAGCTGTTAAGTAGAGACAAGTTTTAAAGTATCCTCTCTATCCTTTATGCAGTATCAAGGACACTCGATCTTCAGTGGATGATAATACTTTTTTCCACCTCATTTAAGTATTTCTTAAACTCTCAGTGATATATACTATTTGGAAAGAAAGTAATTTAAGAATCTATAGATTTTTAAACAAACAATGAACAACCAACACAACCAGACAAGGATCTGGACGTGGACCTCTGGAATGAAGTTGCTCTAGGGCAGGCACGTCCAACCTGTGGCCCAGGGCAGCTTTGAATGCGGCTCAACACGAATTCCTAAAACACCATGAGATCTTTTTACGACTTATTATTTTTTAAGCTCATCAGCTGTCATTAGTGTTAGTGTATTTTGTGTGTAGCCCAAGACAATTCTCCTTCCAATGTGGCCCAGGGAAGCCAAAAGGTTGGACATCACCACCTAGAGCATGGCCACGTTTCCATGTTATCTAGAACAAACACTGCTTTCCCCTCCTTTCTGGCTTTTCCAACACCTGCTTTGTCCGCCCGGAGCTAGAGCACGTCTCCAGCCATGGAAGCCTTCATCACCTCAGAGCTGGATTCCAGCAGGGTCTTCTGAGCTGGTCTCCCTCCTTTGAACTTTCTACCCGCTTTGTACCCTACACTTAACTGTCCATAAATTGTGCTTTAAATTCTGGCTTCCTTCTGTTACCTCATTATTCAAAGAGTAGAAGCTCACTCCTGTCTTACCCCATTGAGATAGGAATAAATCCACCTGCCTCTGATGTGCCAGACATTGGACAAGTCACATAATTTTCCTGGGTCTTAGTTTTTGTTTGTCGGTTTGTTTTTGCCCATTTAGAAACAAAAATGTGGCTATTGAACTAGATGGCCGGGCTCTTTGGGGTTGTGGAGTACACGATTGGGCTAGAACTCCCTTCCAATCCTGACATTCTGTTAAGGGGCTTCCCTCCAGGCCTGGCACACCCTCTCTTTCTTCCAGCCTGGTGCTTTCGGTTCCCTCGTCCCACCACGTTAGGACCTCTGCTGTCCCGAGCCCAGCCTTGCCTCGTGCGGCTGGACATGGTGGTTCAAACGTCCCAGCAAGACAAGCCGTCCGCAGTCCTCAGTGGGAACACTCCTGTTTCCAGCTCGTGGTCTTTGTTTATATTTTTCTATGTTGGGTTTTTTGTTTGGTGTTTAAGAGTGTACCCTTTATTCTTTATCAATTCAAGTTGAAAAACTGACCTAAAATCCTTTAAAAAAAGAAAAGATCTCTAAAAGATTTTGAAGTTTCAACTTGGACTTTCTGGGCTTCTAAGATTAAGAGAGATTTTTAGGTCTACTTCTGAGTTTTCTTTTGTTCACTTGGGCTCTCAATAAACACACACCTAATGAGTAAGTAGATGAATTCTGAGAAGCAGCTCCTATACCATGTAGAAGAACAACACCCCCACCCCCTTATTCGGGACATAAATGCCAGTGCGGGCACTTAGGGCACTTACACCATTCACTTCCTACGGGCACTTCTGCCCTGACGGTGCCTCTCACTGCCAATAGACAGTTTGTGTCTGGTCTGTTGACGCAACTAAAATGGGCAAGAGCCACCTCGGTGTAGGTCACCGATGGGCTACAACGTTTGAGCACAGCCTTTGGCTTTAGGGCTATGTGGACTGAATGAATGGTTGCTAGGGAGTGGCTCCCGCGTCCTCATTTTATTCTGGGCTCACTCCAATGCTTGCACGTGGGAACTTCACAAAAGTTATTTCACCAGCGCTGCACTGAATCCTCTTATCGTACAGAGTTTACTGAAGTGGGGCCAGCTCCCCGCCTCTGCTAGCTTCCCTGCCAAGGCTCCAGAGGGGTGGAGTGGCCTGGAAGACCGTTGGAAGAAGGGTGGGGGATTTGCTTTCTTATAAAGATGCTTTGGGAGACTGGCTCTGGAGCGCCAGGTTTTCAGGAAGAAATGAGCCTGGGTCCCAGTGGCCAAGAAAAGGGCATGAGACTTTGCTGTTAACGGAGAAAGCCCGAAAGGTCAAGTGTAAGTAAGAGGAGCCCGGCCCACAGCAGAGAAGGGGGGCGCCGGGGCTGCTTGTACCCTTTGGCACAAGAAGACAGCAGCGAAGTCAGTCTCAGTGAACCCATCTCTCAGGCTCCCTAAGCGTGACGCCGGCTCCTGGGTCACTGAGTCTCCTCTTGGCTGTCGTAGGTCTCCGCTGCCCTTGAGTGAAGTCCTCGTTCCCTAGACCTGGGTCACAGAACACATGAACTCCATAGGAGACCGTCTTGGCGTACCCCGGGGGCGGGTCCCCACGGACAGACGGACACAGCGTAACGCTCAGTCGGGCTCCATCGAATGGGGTCGTAAGTTTGTCAATCATCGCCCCTCCGCACGCGCAGAAAGCTCTGCCCCAGCCCCTGGCGGCCCTCGCTCGGCGCCCGGGGCCCCAGGTTCCGGGAAAAGCACACAGGGACTGGCCCTGGGGACGCGTTCCGGAGACAGCGCCCGAGTCCTGGAAGCGCTTTTCCTGGTCATGCGGCCCTCGCTTAGGGCAGGCAGGATGGCATTCCAAACGCGAGCAAGGTGTGTAGCTCCGGACTCTCCCTTTAAAAAGAAGGAGGAGCGGTCCGCAGGTAGCCCCGCTGCCCGCCACGCGCTCCGCGGCCGGGCGTCTGCGCTCCCCGCCTCCCCGGGGCCCACACAGGAGGGGAGGAGCAGGAGCCGGAGGGTGTGCTGGGGGGGTGGGGGCTGGAGCGCGAGCCATCCGGAGCCAAGATAAGCAGCACATTCACAAATAACGCCCCCACCCCGACGCACGCGCTCCCATTCAAAGCCGCCGGGCTCCGCGGCCGCAGAACCGCTCCGAGGACGCGCCGGTCCGCGCCGCCCGGCCCCGCAGGCGCACGCTCCGCACGCGCGCGCCGGGAGTCCGGCCGCCCAGCCCTCGCCGCTCGCGTCCCCGCCGGGGGACCATGGCACGGACGGCGGCGCCCTGGCGCTCGGCGCTCTGGGTCCGCATCTTCGGCGGCACCTGGTGGCTGCTGTTCGTCGCCGGACAGGTAGGGCGGTGTGCGCGCCTTGCGTCCCTCTCCCTCCTGGCGCTTTGCTCGTCTTGGCTCCGAAGGAGAGCGCTCTAAAGTTGGGGGCACGCGCTCTCCCGTGAGGGTCCGCCTTGGGACTGCGCTGCCAGCCGCGCTGGGACAGGTGGCGCGGGGTGCTGGCCGCGGCGGGCCCCTGGCGGCGACCTCCAGGCTGGCCGAAACTCCGCGCAGTCTCCGGGGGGCCCCGTCCCGGCTTCCCGCCCGCGCCCGCGTCCTGCCTCCCAGCTGGGCCGTCCGGGCGAGGAGGCGGCGCCTGAGCCGGGGTGCGGCCTGCTCCCGGGGAGCCCGCGACCCCTCGCCCCTTCGCGACGATGCTTCGCGGAGCCCTTGCCCTCCTTCTTCGCGTTGGCGGCTCGGCGGCGCTGGGGAGGCTCAGGCGCCGGGACACCCTTCCTTCCGTCCTTCCGTCCGTCCTTCTTCTGACGGGTGAACTTCTGACATCAGCGCCCTAGGGCCACGCGCGTCCGAAGGTCGGAGTGGGACCTCTCTAGGACGGGCAGACACTAGACCGGCTGGGCCCCCTGGTGCCGCTGCGGTGGAGAAAAGGTGATTCTGGCGGGTGCACGAGGACTAGTCCTCACCACGCCCCCTCTGGATGCTCCTAGGGGGTTCCTGAGCCAGGAGGGGTGAAGGAATTGGGGAATTCTCTCGAGTGGGTGGCTTAGACTCTGAGGAGGAGCCGAGGGGCCTTGGGAGAGTGTCTAATTCGCTGCGGTTCATTATTTAAGGACTCTAGAGGGAACTGCTTAGGGAAGGGAGCGGGGTCAGTCGAATCCATGATGCACGCAGTGTCTTTGGCATTCAGGCTTTCCACAATCAGGTAACTCTTGATTAAAACTCACGATGTAGTCCGTTTGTACATAATTTAGCCTACATAAATTTGCTGTTCACAGTATTAGTTGGGTAATTCTGGGAAAATGCCCAAATACTCTTGGCCGGAATTATGGCCAGATAGCCTCCCTTTCCTCTGTTTTGCTTATGGAGGCTTGTCCAAATTGGGGGATTTCCTTCCCTTGCTTTTACGGAGCGTTTGAAACTTGTTTTCAGAGCTTTATTTTACTGGTCATTTTGATTGCACCGGTGCACTTCTGGAGGCTGAGTGAGGACCAAGAATGATGGCTAAGGAGGGTCCAGGACAGCCTGACCAGCAGGGACTACCCTAATAAGTGACAGGAATTTTCAACAGGGAACACCTGCTTAGACTGGAGTATGTAAAACCATCGCAAAAGCTTGTCTTAATCATCAGCAAGTTTTATTCCCAGTATGCTTTGCTCCATGGCAGGGCTTCTCAGAGGTGGCTACGCATTAGGATCGCCTGTGGGAGCTCTTGAAACTCCCTGTGCTAGGGGCTAGGGCCTCACCCCAGGTGGACTGCATGAGAGTCCTTGAGGGTGCGGGGTGAGGCTTGGGCATCAGAACTTATAAAGCTCCCAGGTGTTCCCATTGTGCAGCTGGGTTGCAAACCACTGTGCAAAAATCCATTCCTATTCAATCATGACCTCAAAAGGAAAGTCAAAGGAAAATAGGAAAGAAGGCCCAAGAGACAGGCACAGGGGAACATCTTAACTTGGAACTTTCAGTCCAGGCTCTGTCCTTAAATAACTGTCCTTTTGCTGAAGGCCTTTAACCTCCCATTTCCTCGTCTGTAAAATTCCAGTGTTGGCCTGTGTTTTTGAAGGTACTGCCAGCTCCAAGAATACCAGGCAGGTTGACATCTACCCCAAGTCAAGACAGAAGGCCTTGTCTTATTTTGAAATATCCACAGGGGGAGAGGTTTTACTTTATCCTTGAGATTTTGGTAGAGTATCTGTTAATATTTGAGTCCAGCAAAAATACAGGGTAGTTTCTTGGACTTGTGGGGTTTTTTGTTTGTTGGTTTGTTGTATGTATTTTGTTAGGGTTTTCTCTCCTCCCTCGCCCCTCTTGCCCCGCCCC
>PVJL010015357.1:0-24613 GCA_004026885.1 Lyroderma lyra | reverse complement strand
CCCGCCATGCCGCCTCCCTCCCTCCATGCACCTCCCGCCGTGCCGCCTCCCTCCCGCTGCACCGCCTCCCTCCTCTCCCGCCCGCCATGCCACCTCCTACCACACAACTTCTAAGAGAAGGCCGAACTAGCTCCAGACGCTTCTGTCATCCATGCCTCCATCCTGACTCCAACTCGGGCAGAGGGCCTGAGCCCCCATCATCGCTTGACTTGCCTCTTAACTGCTCTCCCCGCTTCTGCCCTTGGCCCCTCCACGGGACCATTCCAGGACAATCAGAGCGTCCATATGACGTCACTGCTCTACTCAAGATCACTGCAAACTTTCATGAGTGGAAATTCTCCACGTAACTCAGCAGGATCTATTCTATCAGCTTTCTTTTGCGGTTGTAACAAGTTACAACAAACTTATGGTTAACACTCATTTATTACCTCCCAGGGTCTGGAGATCTGAGGTCCGGGACAATGGGATTGGAGCCTCTGCTCAGGGTCTCACCAGGCTAACATCAAGGTGCGGGCCAGGATTGGGATACCCATTTGGGGCTCGGGGTCATCTTCCAAAACTCCTTGGTTATGGGCATAATTTGGTTCCTTACAGCTGTTGGACTGAGGTCTCCATCTCCTTGATGCGCAGCCCTGGGTCTTGAAGCTGACAATGGTACATCACATCCTTCTCAGGCTTCGAAACTCTCTGACTTCTGCTACATCTCTGAATTGCTCTGTCGCCTTCCGCCCCTGCTTTGAAGGGCTCACATGATCACACTGGGTCTCCGAGCAAATCCAGGAAGCTCCCTATCTTAAGGTCAACTGACTAGTAACCTTAATTATATCTGCAAAGTCCTTTTCTCCAGGTAATGTCACATGTTCACAGGTGCAGCAGCAGGGTGAAGGCCATGGGGCCAGCATTCTGCCCATCAAGTATGTCTTTACTACCGGAGCGAAGCAAAGACACATTTCATACAAAGATTTACACGTGGATGTTCACAGCAGCACTAATCGTAACAGGCAAAAATCCAAAACAACCTGAAGGTCCACCACCTGGCGAACGGACAGGCCAAATGTGCTCTCTCCACACAATGGCATGCTGTGCGGAAACCTAAGAACCAACTAGTGATGCATGTGGTGACGTAAATGAAGCTCAGAAACATCCACCTCAGTGAGATACGTAATTCCTACACTGAGAAGCCAGAAACAAGAGGCTACATGGTGTACGATGCAATTTACAGAGAGGACAGGAAGCGGCTGGTGCTTGTCCGCGGGCAGCACGCGGGGTCGCCCTGGCGTGGGACCGTGTTCTAAGGCTGGACTGTGGTGATCCTCACGTAACGTGGTACACTTAGGAGTACAAGCCGTTAGCTGTACGCTTGAAATGGGTAAAGTTTATGACCCGTAAGTTATGAGCTAATAAACTTATTTTTTAAGTTAAAAATAAATAAAACCACTGCACACTGGTCCCTCTTTTCATGCAAATGCAAAGTCAGCGTCCCTCCTCTTGCTTACAGAGTCCTAGGCGATTCGGAGTCCCAGCACCCCATGACCTCATTCCCGTAAGTCCTCTCTCTTTCCTGCCACACTGACCGCCTTCCCACCCCGACGCCCCAGAACATTCTTGCCTCAGAGCCCTTGCCAATGCGCCCACTCCGCGCACCCCTCACACGTAGCCTCTCAGGGCCCTGCACCCAGCTCGCTGCAGTCAGCTGGGAATCGCACAGCCGTGACCATGGGAGGCACGGGAAGAGGACCCTCAGCGCTCCCTCTGCCCCTTCCGCTCTGCCCGGGGTTAGGGAAGACACGATGAGAAACGACCACCCTGCGGAAAAGCAGCACCAGCCGAGCGTTAGGACACTGAACGGGCAGATAAAGCAGGTTCTTCAGAACAGACTACTCCGTCACGTGTCGCCAGCTGCCACTGGCTGCACTGCTGCTGGGACATAGCAGCTGCCACACCCAGACGCACAAGTCACTGCCCTGTGGAATGCTCTGCTGGGATTCTCATGACAGGTTTCTGCAGCATTCCAGAATAATGCCAATACCAACCAACCTACACCCTAACCAAACCCCGAGTTACCCACTTGCTCCACCAGAACTGCGTGCCATGCAATCAGAAAATATCATTATTTCCACTTGCTACACCGGATTTATTTTTTTTATTTTTGTCAGGACAGAGCATCCTCCTTGTAATCTGCAATGGCTTCCTCAGAGGCGGCAGTTCCTGAGGAGGAGGACAGGCTGTCCCTGCTCCGGCCAGCCTCCCTGTCCCCAGAGGCAGGCGACAGGCACTCCGGGGTTCAGAGAACAGCACCGGTCAGCCTCGAAAAGTCGCTGTACACTTTCTCGACAGGCCCCGACGACAACCTAGACTGCACAGAACAAAATTCTCTTTTTTGCAAATCAAGAGCTTTATTTAAAAAAAAAAAAACAGCTATTAATAATAATGAAATTCACAAGTTTGAGAGATCAGAAACAAGCAAGCTTTGCTGCGGAGTCCAATATGCTAATTTCAGTCCTCAGGGGGTCAATTAACCTACCTTCCCCCATTGGTCTGCTGTCCAGGACCCCTGGGGTGTTTTAAACTTATTCTAATGAGTGTTTTAAAGAAGCAAGGATGGCTCCCTGGTCCCCTTTTGTTACATGCTCAGCCAGATGACCTTATCAAATGCTCTACCACAGGTTCCGGGGCATTCTGTTGTTTTAAGGGGGTTGAGAACACAGGCTAAGATGGGCATAAGTTCAAACCCCAAATCTGACATTTAGGAGGCTCAGAGATTTAAGTGATTTGCCTAAGGTCACACAACTGCTAAGTGACAGAAGGACTGGAACCAAGACAGTCTGCTCCGAGGGTCTGGGGGCTCATCCTGAGAGGAATGACTATCCTCATTCCCTGTTCTCCCACCCCCCCACACACACCACCATCATCATCATCACTACCAGAGAGCCAAGTTATTGACAATAATTCAAACTGTGTTTTTTTTAATTCATCGTCTTGAACCCTGAAAAGCCACACTCAGCAAATGCCACCCAATAAGTAATCACCACATTCGTTCATTTTTCTAATGCTGTTCCAATCGAGAAGAAAATGTCACAAACCTCATTTTGCAGATCCAGACGCGAACCAAAAATGATTAAGTCCCCTAGCATCACTCGGTGACTGAGCGGCCGAGAGCGGCCCGATGACGCCCGATTCCATTCGCCCCGCGTTATTACTCATCTTAGAAACAGTTAAACTTCCCAGGTGAAAGCAGGGAGGGCTTCCCAGCCTTCCGATCTACCTGGAGAAAAACAGGGACAGGCGGGCTTGCGGAGCACACGGGGGTGAACACACAGGGGTAAGGCATGGGGCGCCCTGTCCTCAAGCACCCCCACGCCACGTTCGCCGTTAGCGGAGTAACTGTGGCATTTCTCATCGCTTTGCATTCAGCCTGGGTAACTCAGTGGCATCTTCAAAGTGACAGGTGAATGTGAAAAGGAGCTGACATCCCTTGAGAGATTTGAAAAGCTGCCAGGAGGACCCTGGCGACCGCAGTGACGACCGCAGTGACGGCTGGAATGGCAGAGAACAGAGTTTAAAAACCATCGGACCCCTTACCCTTTATGTTGAATGTTTACGTTAGAAGGACAACAGACTGCTTCTCGGCCTTTTGGCTATAACCAAGTGTAAAAAGACAACGGAAGCCACCTGAGGGGGCAGGGAAAGAAAGCAATTCCATAAGCCCTCTCTTAATGGAACAGCTCATGTCCCTAAATCCGGCCAAACCAAAACCACGTGCCTGCTCCATGGGCCGCTGATACCCCCAGTCCAGTCCTTACCCCATCATTCCTGGGCCGATATCCTCACCTACTCTCAAACACACACGAAAAAAAAAGATGTTTAAAGATACCACCAGACCACGAGGAAGGCCCTAGAACATTCCAGAGGTTTTAGTCCTTTCGTAAAAGTCTGCTACATGCACGTCTGGCAACATTTCACTAAGACAAACTGCTTAAAATTAATAAATTACCTGTCAAACCCCATAAAAACAGACGGTCACTTGGAGACAGGAGAAGATGTTATCATTCTGTTTTGCACAGCTGTTCAGATAGAGAAAAAAAAATCATTTCATTTTCCATAACATACAATAAACCTTGTCTAAGATTTCCAATATTAGGCATGAAAAATGAGAATTTCACACAGCTGTTTCCATGTTACACATCTGGTTATTATTGAGAAAACATCTTTAATAGTAAAAAAAAATCATTATAATAAATAAAAACTACAATCAGTCTTTGTTTTCTCTTAACAATCATCAAGCTACTCCTTAATCCTTTGCTACCAAAAGATTTTAAGTTGTTGCAGGTCCCTAAATCGATGTCCTCTAACACACTGTTTAACACAATTAAGAATGGATTGGTGATCTCCGCTCAGGGACAATGCACACGCCACCAAGTACCTGACACCACGACGGCCGCTCACCGTTACTCCTTTCGAGAAGTGTCTTACAAATTTTATCAGAAATCGAACGCACGAAACAATAAGTCAACACAACATTAGTGTCACACATTTGGAATGAGATTTTGATTTGTTAGTCTCCAACACATTACTTACATTACTGTAAATCACGGGAAGATGAAGACATCGGCACCTAAGAACAGTTATAAAATCGCCGACACCAAGAGCAAGCCTCTATTTGTGCTCGGAGCTCTCTGGGTTCCATGTTCTCAGCAAAGGACATAAAACTTGATAGCTAAATATATGGCCACTTTTTTCATATTACTTGCCGGGAGCACCAATGTTTAAGTCTTCAAAAGGTCCATAGCATATATCTGTGACATTCAATTACTGTCAGAGTGGGGGCGTCTGTATGGCGGGGGGGTCACTGAGGATTAGCAAAATAATTAAGCTCGGACAGGCCATGTCGACTTAATGGCTGGCAGGGAACTGCATCATGAAACGCCTTCCGAAGGACCGTACCAGAACACAATCCCAGTCCCTGACGGGCCTGCGTCGTCCCAGTCACCCCCTAGACCCTTCCGTCTCTCCAACCTCACTTCCTTCCAACCCTCCACCGACTACACCCAAGCCTCCACGGTCACCTGCCTCCTGAAGCCGCCAAGGTCATGGCCACCACCCACGTGTTCCATTTGCTTACAACGCTGTCCCTTGGGTATCCTTGCAGCAGTTCAGCATTCATGTCACAAATACCAGGTCCACAGAGAAGCCTTCCGTGACCCCTGGCCCCTTCCCCACCCTCTATCACGGGCTCACTATCCTCTTTTATTTTTCTTTGGAGCACCGATAGCCTTTGAAAGCTATTTTGTATGTGTTTACTCTCTGTTCTCCGCCACCCAGAACGGGAAGCCCTGCCCCAGATCCGCCTCACTGACCGCTGCACCTCCCGCCCAGGACCCGGCTGTAACAAATGCACACCAAAGCAGGAACAAGCTTTCTCTCTCACCAAACTGAACAACGATGGGACCCAAGTGGCCAAACAATCCATTGGAATCCAACTTGCATCCTGGCTACGCCACTCAGGGCTGGCCTCCTCATCAGACCAATCATAGGATGGGCTGAGACATCCGTGCGGCCAAGGGCATGTGCCCACCCGCTCGAAGTCTCTGCCCCAGTGTCCCCTTCCCAAGATGCGGCCCTCTGCGGGGAACACAGGGCGGCCCCTCCTACACTCCTAGGTGGGAGGGCTGGCCAAGGAGTGGAATTTGCAGGACAGGCGGATGGATCTAGACGTCAACGTACGTACCAGATGGGGCTGGGGTGAAGAGAAGAAGGCCAGGCCGGGAGCTGGTCATCCCCAAGCTCCAGAAAATTCCAGAAAGTGAAATTCAAACTACTTCTCCCAGGTCATCATGAAGGCATGTTTATCAAGGTAAGCCGTTTTCTTCTATTTGAGTCTCCTCGATAGACCGTTCACTTGACTTACAACTTCGTACTCAGAACACGCCGGGCATGGGTCTCTATTTGTCCTCTTGCCCCTGGTCCTACAATGTTTCCGGGGGCCCCTCTGCTACCGGGGTCCCTGATCAAGGCCCTGACTCTCCCATCTGTTTCCTCACTCGAGCAAGAACAGTAACTCCTGCCCTCCCAATACCCCGACTGTCTGAAGAACAAGAGATCCTACATAGCAATCTGTAAAAAGTGCCACGTGGAGATACGTGTGTGGTGTCTTTTCCCCGCCGCCCAACGTCTTGTAGCAAAGACCATGGCAACGCCCGTCGCCCACATCAAAGCCACTTTGGCCTCTGAGAGATTTCTGAGCTACACGGGGCTTGGCCTGTCAGTTCATGTTTTCAGAGGGCTAAGTAGTCCTAAAATGACTTCCCTGTCCTGCAAACTTTCACATCCTTACAACAAGAAATAAGACATCAGGCTGCCCAAGAGTATAGATATTAAAAGAGAGAACTGAACTAAACAAACAGCTTCTAGAATTATCTATAGTTATTTACAGGTACAGAGGCATGCCAACTGACAAGCACATGGAATGACCTCTCATGAGCTGCTAGGCCGTCTGTCACGAAGCCTCTCCCACCCTAGAGAAAGGATGATCTCAGAGATTTCATAAATCAGGAGCACAAAGAGAACCTATGAAGAAGCTGCGACAAACACAAAGAAACTCAAACACTCAAAGAGGGCAGAGAGGCAAGCTGGTGAGAGCACAGTAAGTGCAAACAGACTCTGGGCAATCGATACAGGACAAGGGCAAGTGAGGTCAGATTTTGATGGACTGAGAGTCAAGAACACTGCATTTTAGCTGGTCAGAGACCCTTTTACACAATGCATTAAACTCATCAGGTGGGGGACACTAACCACTACAGGAAAATCACAAATCACCAAAAAATAAAGAATGACAATCCCCCTCAAAATACCCTTTAGCGCTCATCTGACATAAACTTCCCCATTTTCTATACATAACCATGTAGTTCTGTCCCGTCTCCCAGGTCTAGGGGTAAATTCAGCAGGAAGCTTCCCTGTAGATGTTCACAGCACTAATAATGAAAACAGCTAACATTCACGGAGCGGCTAACCTTTCATGCACTTACGTAATGGTCACCCAGTGAGTTATGCCGATAACATCAGGACACTCACAGCAAATCTTTGATGCAAGAACTTTGAGTCACTCCTGGTTCTTCTCTGAACTGGCTCCTCCTGTCTCTCCACATCGGCTTTAAATCACCAGCTTAAAGAAGCCTTCGCGGACCCTTCTAAGTTGGCCCTGGTTCCACCACTTGTTTATTTCTGTCGCAGAACTTCTCACACCCTGTAAACTACTTGTCTGTTTATACTTTGTATACTCACCGCGTTCGAAGGTTTAAATATTTCTCATCTAGTTACTGAATATCAACTGAATTCATGTCCCATAGTCCAAAAAAAAATCTGCTCTGAGGTATGAAAGATCTGTATTATTGAAAACAGAAGGTGAAAATGGACAACACAGTTGAGCTACAGATGATGTGGATCAATCCCTGACACATTTCTAAATTAAAAGTTCAAAAGGGGTTCAATGGGGAAAAAATTGTTAGCTGACATAAGCCGATACACAGTAGAGAGAATGATGGCAGACTTGCAGGCGTATAACTTTCTAAATGAAGCACTATCTCAACATCAAACTCTTGTAACTGCTTAAATCAAAGGAAGATGAACAAATAAGAAGTTGTTTGGCCTGGTATGAAATTACAACCTTTTTGCTACAGAAGTTAAAACAGAAACAATGAAAGGACCATTCTCTGTGTCGTCTGTTACAGTCCCATGTTATTGGCCAAGTGGAAAATTTTAGCTGTCTGCCTTCAGCGTTCACAAAAGACCCCTTTAAACGCCAGCCACTGTGAAATGAAAGGACACTGAATCATGACACTGAATGTTTCTATATGGAGAATATTGCTGTAACGTGAACCACAACGGACCCAGTTCCTGGGTCGGCTCCTAGTGTTCATGGCAGGAGAGGGGGAGCTACCAGCACTCCTGGGGTCCTGACGGATGAATTCAACCCCGGAAGAGAAGAGGTAGGATGTCAGACAGCTCTGAGCAGGGCGGGGGGCTCTGGTGGGAGCCTGCCCAGACTGGGGTGCTTTGCACTGAGCTCTGGGGAGGAAGAGGTTCCGAAGAGATGGACCAGAGCCTGTGCAGCCGGGCTCTGGAGGCTAGCACCTCTGGCTCCTTGGCTCCGGGCTCAGAGTAGAGGGCACTTGACCTGGTTTTTCTGTCGCTCAGAGGTGCCCCGTTCTGGCTGGGACTTGGGAAGCCCCCTGGTGCAGCGACGGAAGGTGCGACCGCAGAGTCCAGCCTACATGGCCCTCTTGGGGACTCCTGGATTTTTCTACAGAGTAGGAATGAGGGTGGTGACACATCTCAGAAGCGCCTCAGGAGGGTGCTGCGGGCGAAGCGGGCAAGGCACTCAGCAGCGCCGGTGGAAGGCACACAGCGCTCTCAGGCCCGGCGCACGCACCCGACCCCTCTGCTGAGGCCACGAGTAACGGGAGGCCCCGGCTTCTGGCCCAGAGTGTTCTACCCGCAAAGTCAGAACTGTGTCTCCTAAGACATCGATCACGATGGCAGACGTGACTACTCCAGTCACGAGAAAAGCGTTTCACTTTGTACCTGTGGCCACTGGCATCGCTCTCGTCGGTTTGGTGGGGACGCACGTAACCGCCTTCGTCTGAAGAGTCCTGACGGGGGACCCAAAGTGTCCCAACCGCCCAAAACAAGGAATGGACGGTCTGGGGCTGATCAAAGCAGCCTCCCTGGAGGTCAGCTGCCCAGACCCCCATCCCAGTGGCGGCCAGAGGGCCTCTCTGTCCCACAGTGTGACGCACGACCAGCACAATAACCTGAGTTACGACGCCTCTCCCCAAAGCTGGCATGCCGGTTTTCCACCAACCGCTCCACGGGGTCGTGTCCACGAGACCCACGCAGCAAACAGGATCGGGGCATCACAGGGGGGAGATGACTTCCCTCCCAAGTACTCTGGAGCCCTCTGGCTTTCCGAAGCACGGCAAACACCACTCACAAAAGCATGTCAAAAGCTACTATTCCTACAGCATTTTCTTCCCCAAAAGTAGAGGAGCCAGTGATAAAAACGGCGCTCGAACGGGCCTCCTTGGGGAACATTTCAACTGAGACGAACACTCGCCCACGATCCTGTAACCGAAAGCGGGGTGGGTGCTGCAGGTAGAGGAAAAGGCCACGACGGGGCCGGGGCCCCCGCCCACGGACGTGCTGGCGCACACAGAGGGGGCGCGGCCGGCGGGCAAGCTCTTGTCGCAGGTGACTGGTTCGTGGCAACACCGGAAGGCGTGGCCGCCCCGCATTTGACCGAGGCCACTTTCGGGGCAGCAGGCAGGACCAGTGTCTGCCACGAAGCTGCCGATCTGGGCGCCTCTTCCTGACCTCCCACCTTCCCACTGGGGCCAATGGGACTGCTGCTCCTTCGGGGGGACCTCTCCCCGAGCCACGCTTAAGGACACTGTCCGGCGACATGAGAGAACACCCGCCGGGTAAGGACATCAGAGAAGCCCTTCGTGGCGACCGCTAACCTACACGGAAGGTTCTGGGCTGCGTGGTCGATTCTGCAACCACTCAGGCAATGCATGCTGCGTGTGAGGTACCAGGGACGCAACGGGCAACGGGACACAGCCTCGGCCCGGGGCCCTGGGCGCCGCACCTAGCCTCGTGCTCCCTGCAGCCGTCCTGGCAGACCGCCTCACGTCCTGTGCGTCCTTCCTGTCAACGCTGCCAGAACGCATGGGACAGTGGTTAACGCTTTCCTATTCTGTCCTACTGACAGGGCCGCAGGTTAAGGACAGCTGCTATTCCGGAGTCATCCTTCAAGTTACTCCTCGAGTCAGGTGACCAAGGACTTGATCGTTTACACGGAGCCAGTGGTGAGTGTGAAGGGACTGCGAGTGATAACAGGTGTAGCGTTCCGGAGGTGTCTCGGTCTGCGCCAGGCTACCCACAGGGATGCTCGCCTGAGCTTAGGGGCGTGTAGGAGAACTTTAGACGAGTCCCGAGACCTCCTGGTTACGGGACACACACAGGCCGTCTGCTCACATGAAAAGCATCGTGTGAGAGGTTAGCCTACCACGGTCTCACGACACAGACCACCGCCCCCCACCTCATGCACCCTGAGATGCAGAGGTCCCACTCATCGTCACAGCCAGAGCCACACAACGGAACGCCCACATCTGCACTGCTGGTGCAGCCACTGTGGAAGCCAGTACGGAGGTCCCTCAGAAAATGGAAGCGAACGTCCCCCTGTACGGGAGAGCAAGCAAGTCCGCCTTCGGGTGTTTATCCAAAGGAAGCAAACACAGGAACTCGACAAGGGATCTGCACCCCCCCCTCCGCCCTGCTCTCGGTAGCATCACCTAAAATGGCAAAGAAGCGGAAACAAGTGTCCAGTGATGAATGATACACAAAGAAAACGCAACATAGGCCCCACACACAATGGAATTACTATTCAGCCGTAAAATGAAAAAGGAAGACGGCGGTCCTGCCACGTGTGACGCGCACAGACCTGGAGGGCAGTGTGCTAAGTGAGAGAAGTCAGACAGAGAAGGACAGAGACCGAATGATCTCACTTACACTTGAAATCTCTCTCTCTCACACACACACACACACACACACACACACACACACAACCTCAGAGAAACAGAACAGATTGTGGACTGCTGGTTGCCGGAGGCGAGGGGTGGGGAGGGGGCCGCTCGGAAGGTGCAAACGTCCGTGAGTTACGACCGTGGGCAGTAACACTCTGTTCTATGTCTGAAAGTTTGTGAGAGCAGATCTTAAAAGTCCTCACACACACACAAAAGCATGTGTACCTGTGTGCTGATGGATGTTAACTACACGTACTGTGGTGATCATTTCACAGTATATACAGATTATCTGTACACCTGAAACTAATATAATGTCACATGTGAATGTATCTCAATTAAACACATAAAGTATTTACACACACACACACACACACACACACATGCACAATGACAACATCTACTCATGTTTCCTCTAATCCAGACACTGCATTATGACCTAGGTCCCCCCTCCTACCAAATCCATGGGTAGATACAACTGACACCCCAAACTTTACAGATGAGGCAATGGAGCCCGAGAGAAGTTTACACACATCTAATAAAGGTGAGGAGCTGGGTGTGCTACCCAGGCCGTCTCCTCCAGAGCCCCCCCTCCTTACACACCAGCACAGGACAGTTAGGCTGGACCAAATGAATGGTAGGAGTAGCAGTGACAGTGATGCCAGCTGACCACCACTGGGACTCTAGGGCATACAACTCTGTGAAACCTTCCACACACAAGACTTTGCTATCAAGGCTCCTGCAAGGAGCAAGTATTATTATGCAACCCACTTTACAAATGGGGAAACTGAGGCTTCTAGCATCTGATCACCTGCCTAGCTAATTAGCATGTGACAGGTGCAGGATTTGACTTGAAGGCCACCTCCAGAGTGATGGCCACTGGGTCAGAAGGCACCGTGTGGGGGAAAGAACAGAGACACAGGCAGGATGGGAACTGCTGTGGCCACACAAGGCAAAGGGGACAGTGTGGCACAGACCACGGCGAAGGCATTACAGCTGGCCGTGTGGCCTTAGGCTGCATCGGCTAACCCGGGACAAGTAAGGAATTCTGGGCACGAGGAAGTCATAAGAGGACCCAGAGTCTCTCGTGTTTCTGAGATGCCTGCGCAGTTTATTTATAAAGAAAATAGATATTTCTGGGAGGCTGTTGTTCAGTGATACATCTAGCACCTGAAGCCTGGGAACAGTTTGATTTTTGCATACCAGATACTTTTAGCACTGTTATTTTTCCTGTGATCCACATCCCATCTGCTTCTTCTTCCCATACTGGAGTGACTGGTAGATTTGCTCAATCAAAATCCCGAAGACAAAAAAACGTATAAAAATTCTAATATTTGGTCCCCACTTAATTTGAGAAAAATAACAGACTCCCAAATCCCTTCACTTGTTCTATGTTGAATGAAAAGATAAAAATACATAATGAAGGCTTCTTTACTTACCTAGTTTCCTTCCTAAGGTAGAGCAAGCTATAAATATACATTTTTTTAACTTTCTCCATTCAGTCCCTGACTTTCCTCTAACTGACCTGGAAAAGTCAAAGTGGAGTCTCAGCACCGTGGATGCACATCTGTTAAACTCGGCCAGCTCCGGTAACAGCCGCCTTGGGGAATAATGCAGCATTTTGAAAGCAAAATTCCTCAGGTACCACTTATTCTGCTGCATTGTAAAAAAAAAAAAAGCACAATTTTCATTTTCTTTCAAAATTACGTAACTTTCGGTTTCGTGCACCAGCATCTTCCTGGAAAACATCAACCAAGAGCCCACACGTCACGGACCGCCATCAAACCATCTGAGAGGCGGCACGCCAAACTGAGCACGTGCAGGTCACCGCAAAGGCACTGAGCGCGTTCATCCTCTATCTGCTGTGACGTTTTAACAGCGTGTGACCACAGTCCTCTCACGACGGCTCAGAATATTCACTCAGTTCAGACCGAACAGAGAAGGGAAGGAAGTAGGAAGGTAAAGGGCCGAGCGACTCGTGTGTACGGGCCATGAGCCACGTTTGTGTTTTTCATCTGAATTACTCCCTGGGCGCCGCCCGCCTCCTCGAGTTCATCACCACGTACAGGCAGCTCGTGGGGCCCACGCGGGCAGGGTGGGCCACTGTGCTCTGACGGTACCTGCAGTCCACGCCCCTTCTAGACACAGCGGCCCCCAATTCTAGACGCTGGAACGTGCGACACATCACAAAGCCCCTGCTCTCGGGGTGCAGCCAGACGCCACCCCCAACACGACGGCCCGGGCACGCGGGGAGGCCACGCGCTGAAGAGGGCAGAGTGAAGGCGCGGAGGAGCCCGGCGGAACCCACGGAGTCCCAGTCTCTCCACTGCCGTGAGCGACGGAGAACGCGGCCGCGTGAGGGCCACCGCAGCGGGCGTTAGCTAAGCCACCGAAACGGAAGACAAGCCAAAGAGTCACAGCAGGAAACAAGGGCCACTCCGGGGACCCGCACACAGCCATGAGGAAGGTAGTCCGGGTACCGTTCGCGCTGTAGTGCGGAATGTAACTGTGTGCACGCCATTGCCCCAGAGCTACTCCTTCTCGGCGACATCGATGAAACACGTACAGAGAAATTATGCTGCTGGCTGAAGGGAGGCGCACGGAAGCTGGAAGAGAACACGCTGCCACTAAGCCAGGGCCCCTCTGGGGATGGGACCGGAGGAGGTTTCCACTTCTCTGTGCTTGGCTGCGCTTCCCAGAATGACAATGAGCGTGCTCCTGTCACCATCGGAAGGACGGTCTCTGTCCATGTTTAAGATTTCTTTAGAAAGGCCAGAACAGACAAGACGGGTACCACGGAGCTAGCGCCCACGCCCCCCGACCCGCAGCGAGGGTCTTCTGCACCCACAGCCCCGCCAGGTCGCCTCTGGGCCTTCGGAACTGCACACTGGGCCGTCCGAGGCCCCAGGGGAAAACAATTCACAGGCGAGTGCTGGGACATGAGACCAAGTGCACAACTCCACCGTCAGGAAGGCCACCGAGGACAGAGGAGACAGAAAGTGACGTTCTGTCAGTTGCCGTGGATACACGACCACGGGCAGGCAGAGAGCGGGCGGTATCAGAAAGCCCTGCTTTTGGTTTCAGGGACCATTCACTGAGATTGCACCCCCAAATTCTCAGCAGGGTGCCCGGCACACAGCAGGAGGCCAAAGGTTAACCTCAACCGCGGTCATTTTCAGTGGTTACAGTGTGAAAAGGAGAATTAATCTTTGCTTCATTAGACTGCCAAAATCCCCGTGGAGTCGTTCATTTTCAAAGCATCGGTCCTGGTTTCTGAGGAACCTGATGGCTGCCCGTGGCACATGCCCGCCCACCGCCCACCGCGTCTCCCCCTTCTCTCTGCCCGTCCCGCTTCTGTTCAGTGAGGGAGGGGACATTCAGCACAGGGGATCCTACGGAGACGGCCAGAGCCACTCACGTACATTTGCAGACTCGGGAAGAAGGACACGAACATTCGGTATCGGGGGACCCCTTTACAAAAACACAGACACCTGTTGGAAACGACAGTGAGGGAAAGCCTCCAAAGCCAACCCAGGTGTTCTTTCAGGAGGATTTGTAAGTAAACATCAGCAAGTGACAACTGTCTGCCTCAGGACCTACGATGAGCACTTTCTGTCTGGATGCGTCAGTGTGTTCAGCAACGAGCAACAGGAACTGACTCTAGGTGAAATGAGCGTGAAGTAAATCACCAAAAAAAAACAAAAACAAAAAGACACCGGGAAGCTCACGTACGCACCAAGGAGCGGGGAGACCGAGGCTCAGAAAACAGGAAGGAACCCAAGGGCCAGCGGCCGCGGGGGACAGGCGAAGCTCACCGCAGACGCCACCTACCTCCCGCGACGGCCATCACTTCCGGGAGGCAGCAATGCCGTGACCTCGGATGGCCGCCCGCATCTGTCCCCACACCGGCGTCTTTGCAACCCTGACTCCAGATTCAAAAGGATGGGCAGCTGACATGGTGGAAAAATGAAGACTTCACACAGAGAAATCAGAGTTCTCCTTGCCTGTCACCACAAGACGATCATGACCATCACCCCAATACAAAGGTCACAGCACCTTTGGGCAAGACCCTCACCACGTAACGTGATACAACAAAGCCGCAATAGTCCAGCGGGCTTGCATCTGCCCACAGGATTAACAGCACCCGTCCACGGGCTGCAGTCCACGGGCAGCAGTCCCCTTTTTACATAAAATGCAATTCCTGAATGGGCTACGTAACACATGGGGCTTCAGGGTGCGATTTTGTATCAAACAGCATGAATAAGTTATGATATTGACAAATAAAAACGTGCTGTAGCTACCAGCAATGCAGAGCCAGGCAAGTTCGATGAAAGCACCGTATCTCCACGGGACGATGCAGGTCTTAGCTCAGAAAGATCAGCCGCTCCATCCCTACAAACTTCAGTTTCGGCCCGGGCCAAGAATCAACTGTGAGTTGCTGAAATACAATCTTCTTGCTTGATCACATGTGGAGAGTCTCATATCACCATGAATGAAATAATTAATAAATTGTGGAAACCCCCCAAACTAAGAAGTGACGATCCTAACGAACTCTCCTCTATGCCTATATGCAAATTCTCTTTAAGACAGGCCTCTGGAGTTATGTAAGGGACACGTCCTTTCATTACCTTTAAAGACGACTGAAAGGTAACATCTAGATTACTCATGCACACAATGGGTGTTCTATAATTATCTGCTGAATGTATATGTTAAATTTAACCCATAGAGGAGAAATATATGTAGTTAATAAACCTCCTGAGAAAATTATAGGCAAGAAAAAACAATTTCTTCGTTAAAGCATGATTACAAAATGTAGCTCATGCAAACTGCTACAGAAATGAATATTATCCACATATTAAAAACTTAATTCACCAAATCAAATTTACTCTCTCAATCAGACATAAGTCCATTTTCTGTGCAAGGAAATGAGATTCTCAGTATCTTGTCATTATGAATTGTGTTTCAGAAACAAAAGGTTTACATTACCCCTTTTAAACAAATGTTCAAATTAACAAGCTTTCCACAACTATATGGCAAAATGTTCTATTGCCCGAAGAGATACAACGAAATGAATCATTAAGAAAATATCTGCAGATTACACAATTTCTATAAATTGCCCCTTAGAACCTGCCACATCCAGTTTAATTCAGTCTTCTAATTTTATTAATATGTATTTTCCATCTTAAAAATGCTGACTCACACATAAAAAATCTCCCAAGAATATCATCATCAAGTTAGCAAAGAGGAAAAATGGTTGGGGAAGAAATGAAATCTAATCTGGCTGGGTAGAAATCCCATCTTTGTCAAGCGTTGGCTGTACGTCCTCGGCGAATTTTTAACCTCATCGTGCCTGTTTCCGTGCTTTGCAAAAAAAAATCAGTGCTGCTGTATAGAAGGGGCAGTGTCTGTGGCTGATGGGATGTGACAGGCAGGATGCACTGGAGATGACCTGGCGGTATCTCCGCTAAGTAAGTAGAGGGACAGAAGAGGAAGAGGAGGTTCAGAGCCACCAAGGGGTGACAAGTTCCTTTTGGGCCAGGAGAGAGGGAAACGCCCACCAGCAGACCACCAGGAGTGTGGTCCTGACGCAAAGAGGGAGGCGTGTGAGGTCAAACCTCACAGAGATGTCTAAACACCTCTTGTGAAAATCCTTTATAAAATGTCATTTTATTTCCAAACAGGAGTGAAGTACAAAGGTGAGCAAATATACATCAATCATTTAGGAACTTTTCAAATTAAAATATGAACTCTTATAACACACCATCGATAGGCTGCACCTGCAGACGTTTCTGGTCTCCAGACCGGAACTGTCCAATGTGGGAGCCACTGGCCACCTGTGTCCCCGGGCACAAGAAGTGACAAGTGCTGGGGGCAGGTAATATAAACCAGAATTGTGACGATTGGGACTAAAAGAATCTAAAACATCTCATTGATTGTTTTACATTAACTACATGTTGCAACAATCATATTTTGAACATACCACGGTAAACAAATTATATTACTAAATTTAATTTCACCAATTTCTCTCTAGTTTTCTTAAAGTGACTTAGAAAATCTGAAAGTATGTATGTGGCTCACACTCCGTGACCCACTCCGACAATCAGAGAGCCCACACGCCCCCAGGACGGAAGGCCGCGGAGAAACAGGCACCGGAATCCGATTCCCAATTTCTTCACCTATACATTGGGAAATGGGTTCGATTTTCTAGCAAGACCAAGGGACAGTACCCACAGAGCAGTGGTTCTCAGCCCTCCTGAGGCCGTGACCCTCTAATACGGTTCCTCATGCTGTGGTGACCCCCGTACCATTATTGTCCTTGCTACGTCATAGCTGTCATGTTGCTCCTGTTATGAATCATCATGTAAACATCTGATATGTGTTTTCCGATGGTCTTAGGTGATCCCGGTGAAAGGGGCGTTAGACCCCCAAAGGGGCCGCGACCCACAGGGTGAGAACCGCTGGCCTAGAGACTTACAGCAGCGCTGGGCGGTGCCCCCGTCAGCCGTGATCCGCAGGGAGGAGGGCGGAGGCGTGGAAGGAAGGGCGCTCCCGCAGGAGCTGGGGGTGGTCCCCGGGAGGGTGAGACCCCGGCCACCGCTGGCCCGACTTCCAAGGGCACGTCCTCCCTCTCTCCTCCAGGCACTCGGGGGACTTGCCCCCCACGCTCCGAGTCTACGAAAGGATGCCAACGAGCGTCTTCCCTGCCCTCCCCTGCAACGGGCCTCCCTCTGACCCTCCGTGGTCCTCAACCACATTTGTCCCGGCCACGGAAGCACAGACCAGACAACTGGGCAGACCGGTGACGAAAAACTTGGAACAAACAACCCCAGAGGCTGCTTCTCATGTAAAAGAATGAAGTGTCCCTCGTGGGCCTTTTTTGCCTTGGCCATGCCAAGTTCTCCGCCGGGCCTGTCGCTGTTAGAAGCTGCCACACAGCAGTTCAGTGGGACACAGGCCCCTGTGAGACCCCGGTTCGGGCCCGCGGACCCCGCCCGGCGCACGCGCACTTACCCAGTTTCTTGGCGGCCTCCAGGGCTGCGTCCGCAGTGTCTGCCACGAAGAATCTCTGAACTTTCACTCCGTGGTCAGACATCAGTTTCTTGCTCTGGTATTCCTGCAGGTTCAGCCATCGTCGGGGGGCGAACTGAATGGGCTGGAGAAATCGGGGGAGAGGTGAGAACACTTATCAATAACAAGCGAAACACCAGTCACCCTGTAGGGCCAGCCTTACCCTCAAATGACAACCAGCAATGCAGATTTTAGAAAGACAAAAGGAGAAAAACATCTATATAACTTCTTCATGCTTAATTGTTTCTCTAATCACACACATACACACACACACACAGAAATGCAAGTTTTAAAAAAACTATGAAAACTCAGTACAATCTGTCATCGGGTTAACAGTCACATACCAAGATCAGTTTCCTGATTTTGGTACTGGACCAAAACTATGTAAGACAGCAACATTAGGGGAAGCTGTGTAAAGGGTACAGGGACTCCTGCACTGTGTTTACAGCTCCCTGTGAGTCTGTAGAAATGTCAGGGACTTTATTATACAGCGCATGCCTCCCCAAGCGCCACCCCAAATAAATAAAGCTCGTGGCATTACTTCAACGCCTGTACGTACGTCGTTGATCATCGTAAGGCATCTCGGGAAAATTTTAACACTCGGAGGTAAATGGGCCACACATTAATCTATTTCTGTGCTGTAGTTTTTAATGGAGTCCAGGTATAATCATTATGTGTTTAATGAGATTATCACCAAACTTGAGTGCAGTAACCTGAAAGAGTCATTAATTAAACTAGTCCCTAAAAACTGCAAGTTGTGTGTTCACGTGGCCTTGCCGGAGCATCACGTAGAATGGTTTCCCATTCCCTGCGCTGAAAGAAAGATAACCGAAGAGCACAATGACATGAACAAATGAATTCTTCTCATGGTACCCCGTAAGATGAGCAGTCCTCCCCATCAAATCCATTAGCCTAATTTTTAGAAGAAGAAAAAAAAATACCAGGGAGAAGTGAATACACTAAGTTTAAGCTCATTTGCGTCTGCGAGTCATGATGCGAAGGAACCACCCTCCATAGCGGGTAGGATGACAGCGTCATTAATGCACAAACAGACCAAAAAACTTCAATCCCTTAGCTGGGTCCCAAGCCTGCTGGGGGAAGACCACGTGACACACCTCACAGTGGTTTCCCAGGCCCCAGGGGACATCCCAGGCAGCGCCATGCAGACCAGACACCGAGGTCCACAGGGCTTTCGCACGTGGAACCATGAGTCTTCAGGACCCCTCACGTGCCCTTCAGAATGGCACTTTCTTCTGGAATCTCCAAGCCACATGGCAGTCATGGAGCTCTTGGACCAAGGGCGTTCCAAAGAGGCTCCAGCACCTCACAAATAGATGGGGTTCTACCCAAGGTCAGAGTGTGTCTTCAACATCTTTTTATCTTTATGAAGAATGTGATGGTGCTTGGCATATGGAAAATACTCAAAAAAAGTCCAGTTAGATGTCCAAATGCATTAACCCTGACTTTGGGTCTGTTGTCCTTTGATTCAGATAATTTTTCATTCCCAAAACTGACCTTCTCTAAAAATAGTAAAGTACAAGTCCTTTAGACCCCAAATAAACACAATGTAATTTACATACACTCGTAAAAAATTCAAATTTCAAAGTGATTAAACCTAAAGATATCTTTCTGTTCTCTCCCTATAAATATTGATCATTAAGTTTTTAATACTGAAGTTGCCTGCACGTCTTTAGATATAAATATACTGGGATAAAAATTAATTTCCAAGCAAATAATGCTCACATGACTTACAATAGAGCAAGCTCGTCCAACCTGTGGCCCGCAAGCCACACGCGGCCCAGGACGGCTTTGAATGAGGCCCAACCAAATTCGTAAACTTCCTTAAAACATAACAAAAATTATGCACAGACTTTTTATTAGCTCATCAGCTATCATTAGCATTAGTGTATTTTACGTGTGGTCCAAGACAATTCTTCCGCTGGGGCCCCGGGAAGCCAACAGGTTGGACTCGCTTGCTGTGCAGTATGTAACTGTATATGATTTGTCAATCTCACTTCTGAATGTTTAAGTCTGGATGAAACATTCATAATCCAACAAACAGAAAAATTTCCAAAATGAACATACTTGGTGTCTCAAGAGTCTTAATAGCCCACCCCATAACCTACCAAGAAATAGTCAAGTTTGAAGCATTTAGTTGAAAGCCCCTTAAAGAAGGGAAAAGTTAAACGTTCGATGCGTGCCATTTTCTGGGACCACTTTTCAAAGGCCAGTGGGGAAGGATCACTAGATGGAGTCCGTGTTGACATACCAATTGATAGTAATTAACAGAAAAAACAAATGCGACTTGAAAAGACACCTTTGAGAGACATCAACAGCGGCCACAGTGTGGTCACGGTCACTCCTTGTCATCAGGACACTCACCGTATGAATTTTAGACATGTTAATGCCATCTGCTGCAAAGTCACGGCAACTGATCCCGGAGCCGGCTCCACAGACACAGGACACACACTGACTCTCTCTGCCTCGACTCGAAGGAAAGCCTGTTTGAAACCGGTCACTCTCACACTGAAAACTAACACCGTGAACACAGTGTGCAGCCACTGCTGGTGCCCAGCCATCACCCCACAGAGTGACCATCTCACAGAATAATGGCCCATGTGTGTCATCCTGAAACTTGGAAGAATCCGGTCCCTGCCTGGGTCTAAAACTTCAGGAACTCGACTTAATTAAGTATTTGTGACAGATCTAGAGAGAAATGACTTAAGTCTACTGGTGCATGTTTCAGGGGGGAAGCGAAAAGGAGGGGAGACACTTGCTACGCTAACGATGGTGTCAAGGATGCCAGAAGTGCCATCAGCGGCTGAATGATAACAGTAGGGATCGTTCCATCTGCTACTGACTGAGCATTCGCCATGAGTCAGGCATTACACTCAGCACTCACGTATCTAACGGTCAAAACAACCATGAAAAGTCAAGTACTATTACCTTTCTCAATAGCTGTCATTAATGCAAACCATCGACGTTCCTAGCCGTCCTTCCTCCAGGCCCGTCCAGGCCTCGGCTGAAGTCAGAGGAGGCTGTGTAAGTAGTTCTGGCTGAGAGGCTGTCGGTACATCGGCGTGGGAGGCCTCTGGGCCATCACCTGACTGCCAACCCTCCCGGCCACCCACGTTCTCTCTCTTGACCTGGCCGTGGGGGTAATCACGATGGCAGCGCACCCACGGGCCGGGGGGCGGAGTGAGGACGGGCATGTTCCCGGGGAAGCGGACCATGAACGCGCGGAGAAAAATCAACTCTGGGGAACTGTCAGCCACTGGGAGCCTGGGGGTTACTGCTCCGAAACCTAACCTAGAGCACCAGTCTGGCCCAAGGAATAAAGCACCTTATCAGTCAGGAAGGCGGAAGGTTAAGTCACTGGCTCAAGGTCACAGGAGGCTGTCAAACAGCAAAGCTGGTCTGACCAACAGTTAAGGCTGCCAGTTCCCTGCTTCTGACCCCGCCCTCCAGAGGGCCCTGGGGACGAAGGCTGAGGCTGGAATGAACAAAGACCGGTTCCTGTGCAAAAGGCCCAAAGTCTACCGGGAACAGAACCCTCACGAGACGCTGGCCCAGGACTTGTAAGGAGAAGGTGGGGGTTCAGCTGTACAGAGGTACGGTCCTCAGGCCCTAGAACGGGACAGGGGTCCTGCCACTCCTAGGACGAGACGGGCCTGCAGCAGGGAGGTTGGGGGTCTCCCGGAAAACCCCGAGCTCTGGAATGGGAGGAAGTTCAGAGACCCCCGGGCACAGTGCCCGTCCACCGCTCCCGCCCGCTCGCCTGCGGCGCTCCCCGGGCTTTGGCCAGCGGCTGCCTGAACTGGACGCGTTCAGAAGCTGGACGGGCGTGGGGGGAGACACGAGGTGTTGCTTTCCCGCCGCTGAGTCGGGCAGCGTCTCTGGCAGTGACAGCATCGGCTCAAAGTTCCAGGTCCCTCCGGACACCGCTGTGGTCCCTGACTGCTGTCCCAGCATCTCTCCCCAGTGCTCCTGCACCCCTCAGTGGTCCTGAGACTTCTGTAGCTGTTTGTCTTCCCTGCTAAACTCCACCAAAAGACGCGGTGCCCCGCAGCACTGAAGCAGCCGCGTTTCTAAAGGCCTGCCCGCCCCTGCTGGGGAGGGGGCCAGCTCAGTCCCGTGGGAGAGGGAAATCGCCTCGATTTCATCCTGGGACCAGACTTTCGGGAGCAGGGAAACCACTGAAGGCAGCCTAAACACGCACTAACTCCTGCCAAGGCACTGGCAGCAGCTGTGCTTCCCTCACTCGTTTAACCATTGTCCACCGGGCACTGCTGACGTGGCGGCCACGGGGCTCGGCGTCCGAGATGTCCTGGTCAGCAGCACAGACAAGTTCTTGGCTGTCAGCGCTGACGTCCTGGGAGGGGAGGCACGAAGAAGGGCATGCACACGTGAAGGAAGAGGGTGATGGCAGAGGGTGGCCAGGGCTGTGAAGGCAATATAGTATCTGTGATGAATTATGGAGACCAGCCGCAGACCCGGTGGTGACCGCTGCGGAAGGGGCGTCTGTGCAGATCCCTGAAGCAGGACGGAGGTGGGCACTGAAGAAACTGGGGACGTGGCCCCAGAGCTCTGAGGGAGGAAGGGGTGAGTGTGAGCAGGAACCAGGGGGAGGACACGCGAGCAGGAAGCCGGCCACGCAGGTGCGTGCGAGCGACTGGCCCGGGTTCACCGTACGCCCCCGTTTTAGGCGGGGCGGGCGAGATCGAAGTCACACGTTACAAGAGTCACTGTCTTCCGTTCGGACCATGGAACCAGTGACAAGACAGCTGCGTCAAACTAGACCAGAGTCAGCAACCTTCTCCCACACAGCCAAGGAGTACGTAGTTCAGCCTTGGGACCAGGCAGTCTCTGTCACCGAGCATTGAACTCCACCGTTGTACCACAGGACTGCAGCACAGAATGCACCAAGTGACGGGCCTGGCTGAGTTCTGATCACCTTTTATTTACAAAAACGGAATTTGGTTTGCAGACCCCTCCTTCCACTAAATAACCTCAGAGAGGGCGGTGGAGGTGGAAACAGAAAAGAGAAGGGATTCTGGATACAGTTTAGTGACAGGCTGACCAGACGTCCTGTTTGAGAGGCCAGAAAACCACGTGCTGTCCCAGCCTACTGACACCTGGAATTGAGCCCAGTGAGACTAGGCTGTCCTGCTGTGTTCTGTCCGTTTAAAACGGGACGTGTGGTCAGCCCGGTTGGTGATGGAGCAACGCTTCCTCCTGGATTAGATGTAAGTAAAGGAAATCCAGACGTAGGCACACAGACGTGCACAGTTAGTTCATATAAACCAGGTAAATCTCATGTATCATAAAAAAGCATTCCTTGAGAAACAACCTTAACCTTGAATTTTTTTGCCCAAACTGGCCTTCGCATGACACTCAATTACTGAAACTCCTGTACATCACTCCCCCACATCAGAGCAGCTGGGTCTTTGACCTTCTAACCTCCTTCCATGATGGACTATTAATCCCAGCGGCCGACAAGCAAACTGCTCTGCTCTGGCCCTGTCCTGCCACAGGGCCTCGCGGCAGCTCGTCTCCAAGGAGAAGACACAGTCCGCCCTTGATTGAAGGGACACCGTGAGCAGTAACAGAGAAGAAGAGATGGACGTGAAGGATGAACAAGCCATGGCCCATCCAGTGACATACTCCACCGTGGTCCAGAGGAACGAGCCAGCTCTCGAAATGCATCGAGGCATGCAGATTGTTTCCAAAGCAAAACGTACGGAGAAATAAGGAAGGCACAGGTGAGGGGGCCACGGAAAAGTATGCACACTTAAACGGGAAAGAAAAATAATACGGAAAAGCAGCAGACACGAGAAGACGTCTCTGCTCTGAGCTCCCTCCACCAGAAAAATGGGGACAAACCCTTAGTCACGCAACCCAAACCAGCACCGCATGTCACCACCTACTAACTAGCCCCTCTCTCCCATCAGACCCCCCCCCATTATCTTCCTTTCTGTGATTTGCTGCCCCGAGATCTCAATATCCTTTTCCTTGGTCTTGTCACCTCTTGGCAAACGTGTCATTTTCTTAGGACGCTGCAGGAGCCCCAGGTCTGACCAGCCCTCCGGGTTGCTCCTCGCTGACGCCCCCGCGCATGCACGCTACCTGTTCATAAACTTCGCTTTGCTGTTCTCTTGGCGAGCTGCCTTTTGTCAGCAGAACCCCAGTCAACACGACTAAGACTGGGGGGAGGAAGAGTGTTCTCTCCCCCACACGTATGTACATGTGGATGTGTCAACAGTTGGGCAGGTGAAGTGTCAAGTTTAGGGTCATGACTGTCAGAGAGGCCGAGAGGGGCGTGAGCTCTCGGAAGGGGATGGGAAAGTCCCCCACGTTATCACGTAGGCTCTACGCCTTTGATTTTAAGACCATCTGACCTGATACGAGAAAAGAGTGACATCTGACACTTCTTCCTGCTGAACATCCAGGTGACTGAGATACTAATACGAATATTTTTTCTAAACACAGTTATATACTTCACGTAATTGGTTTAATAACTACACTCAAGTCCACAAGTTAAGGTGGATTTACTGATCAATAAAATGAAAGCGGGCAAGCTTAAACAATAACTTTAATCAGAAAAAGTAAAGAAATAAGATCTAGAAGAACCCTGAGAAGGCTTGAGCCAACAGCTCCTGGTGCAGGTGTGTGACTGAGGCCTGGAGGCAGCCGGCACCGCCCCCGAGGCGGGGCGGGTGTGCGTCCTGGGCTTAGGGACCGCCCTCCCAGCACGTCCACAGGTGACACTGTGAAGGGAGGGGGCGGTTTTCACCCACTGACTGTCCAAGGTCTGTGCCAATGGCTCACCTTTTATCACGTTCATGTTCACAGAAATTGGTTTCTGCTCCTTCTGGCATGAGCAAATAATTCTAGGAGTTATTTTCTGAAAAATCTGGTCTCGTAAAAGTGTGTGTGTGTGTGTGTGTGTGTGTGTGTGTGTGTGTGTG
>PVJL010015356.1:0-24636 GCA_004026885.1 Lyroderma lyra | reverse complement strand
GTGGGGGACAGGTGAAGGCCAGGCTGGGCATGGCCTTGAGCCCAGAGCCCTGCCTTAGGCACAGGCCAGCCACCCTTCCTGCTGTCGCCATGTGCTCACTTGCCTGTCCACAACTAACGGCCCCAACTCTGTCCACGGCGTGGCCTCCTATGCCTCTGTCCCTGCTGGGTATCACACAGGCCCACTGACCACATTTCTCCAGGGACGCCCCTATGCCTGTGTCAGCATTCCTGGGGGTTATCCCCCAGGGCCCCACTGGCCCTGGCCCTGGCCCTGGGCTCTGGTGCAGGGCAGGCAGGCTGCTGTCACCCTGGACAATGCTAGGGACAAATGGGTCTCCAATCCCTGGGCTCAGATAGCCGACCTTCCTCCCAGCACTCACGGAGTCCCCGAGGCCACCACGCAGCCCCGCTGTACAGGACAACGACACCTGCTCCGATGGCCTGGCTCCTGCTGAAACGCAGAGCAAGGGACCTCGGGAAGGAAGTCGGGACCCGCTATGGGCAGACACCATGCTGGAGAAGGTCGGTCACGTGCTCACGGAGCCCGGGTGTGGGAAGAGGTCTTTCGGAAGCCACACACGGGTCTCGTGTCAGTTGTCAGTTATAGGACGTGATCTTCAAAGCCAGAGACTGGCCTCAAAAATCACAGTGTCAGCTCCAAAACGCAGGTAAGGGGCTGTGGCCTGTCTCAGAGAACACGCTGTGATTTTACTTCTTTATTCTGCTGATAACGGGTAATTATTTTGTACATAAACGGTGCACAGAAGCGTGGCCACTATGTGTTTAAAATTATCAAAGTTTCAAGGTTCTGGACAAGGGTAGCGTGAGTACAGACTGAAGGGGTACATTTAATGAGGAATCCAGGCAGCGTGCCCTGTGTGGGCAGCCCTGTGCCCTGGCCGGCCACCACCACCCAGGAGACGAGGCCGCACCTATGCACCCCAACTCTAAGCCTGCAGTGGGAGAAGCCCCGTCTCTCCCGGAAGCTGCAGAACCTGTGACTGATCGTTACTAGAGGGCTGCGCCTGCCTGTCGTCCTGCGATGGGGCAGTCCTAACGGAGCAAATACACACCTCTGACTGCCCAGGGCCTGCTCTTTCTTCTTCTCACTGTGATTTCTTTGCTTTGTTTTTTTGAAAGAACCCAACCCGGTGACCTGCGTGCCACGAAGTGGTCCCACCTGTCCCTCATTCCTCCTCTGCCTGCCTCAGGAGGGACCAAATTCCTCCCTCAGAGCTCGCAGCCTGCCGCCAGCCACCGCCCTGTGCTCCCCGCAACCAGACAGAGCTAATGATGGTCACCAACCCGGACACAGCCAATCGAGGATGTCAGGCAAAAGCAGAGTTACAGGGACAACAGGAAACTACAGCGACGACTGCACGGAGTCATAGGACACCTGTGAGCCCGGCACCTGTTACACGGCCTCGGAGCGTCTCAGGAAGGAGCTCTAAATGACCCCCAAGGCCGGGGTGGGTGAGGGAGTTCGCCGAATCCCATCACGGGGAACGGTGCGGGGAGAGCCTCCGGGGACACCAGCGCTGGGACAAAGCCAGTGTGGGTGGCGGGGAGAATGCACACCCTCTGCTGCCAGGGCCTCCGCTGGCTGGGCAGAGGTTGAAGGTGGACCGTGGGCACTGTCAGTACAAGGCCCTGCAGGAGGGACACGGGGACAGGGACGCAGGGGACGCCTGAGGGCCTTAGACATGGGTGGCTGCAGGGGGCAGGGCCCTGCCCGCCCAGCAAGGGTGCGCGCTGCCGCCTCATCGGCCTCATCACCTACAGATGAGTGAGAGGCGTCCCCCTGCGGAGCCTCCACGGCCCTGCTGCCTGGAACCCCAGAGCTCAGCAGCAGCCTCCGCTTTAGAGTGTGACCATGGTGCCGCCACCGGAGGACCCCCCGCCGACCCCCCACGTGGGAGGGCACCACCCACGGCCAGAAGGAACTCAAGCCGTAACCTCCTTAGAGCCAGAAGAGGAGAAAGTGCTGGAAGGAGGGGGAGGGGTTACCATTTAACTGAAAACTTCAGACTAGTGACGTAGGTGCAGGGGCCCGAACAGGCGTTGACTTAATGTTTAAGCACGACGGAATCTCATCGGAAACGGGAAAGCCCGGACACGGGCTGCTCGTTAGGGCGCGCTCTTACCGAGGACGGTCACGTGAGTTACAGCAGTGACACTGTCGAGAGCCGTTTGAGCAGAGCAGGCGTACACACCCTGGTCCTCCAGGGAGATGTTGGACACGGTCAGAGTCGGTCCGTCAATCACCACCCTGTGGGCAAGACGAGAGCCGGTGACAACAGCCAAAGCGCAGGGCCGGCGGAGACTCAGCCTCCCCACCGAGACCACTCAAGGGGCAAACGTCACGTGGTGCGAACGTTGTCAGCGACCTCCCAGCCAAGGCCCGGGGGGACAGCCATCCTCGGGCACACGGCAGGGGCCGGCTCGGCGCGGTCCACCCGCGCGCAACACGGGGTCGGTGACGGGCCTCTTACGACAGCTCCGGGGCAGCTGAATAATTCTCACTGAGATGTAGGCGCTGGGCACCCACACGCAGGACCCACGGGGCCACCTCTCACGCAGCAGGGTGCTGGGCCCCCAGTTCTACAGAGCTGGGGTCCGACAGCCTTCACCTGAGACGAGTCTGGCTCTCTTGGCCCCTCCCCCGGTGCAGACGGCACCGTGATGTGTGTTGACCATTAATCCACGGGGTCCATTGGGGCAGCAGGTGGCAGAGAGGCCCTTCTTTTTTGCAGTGAGTGGCCTTTTACCATTTTTCCATTTCTTTGCCAATTTTCCATTGCACTCACTAGGTGACCACTGTCAGGTACCCGGTACACCTTTCGCCCTACGTAATGGTCCCATAACACACGGCTGTTCGCGGTACGGCAGCTCTGCTAACTCTGAGGCAGGGTCGCAGCAGTTCGCTCTGCAGTTGGGATAAACGACATCCTTCCGGAAGGGGGGAGGGGAGCTCCTCGGGCGCTGCAGCTTGGACGGGGACGTCCCCTGAGCATGGACACGTCCCGACTGCAGGAACCCCCGCAGGCTGGGGGGGCGCTGGGGGCGCTGCCCTGCACCACAGCCGCCGTCGGCCTCCTGTCCCAACCTGAGCGCCTCGCCGCCACGCTGCCTGCTGCTGCTGGTCAAGAACCTCATCGCCACCGTAACCCCGACAGAGCGGTGACATGACGTGTGTCCCGTCTGCGTCAGCCACGGGTCTGTCCGCTGAGTACATGTCGAAGGTTTGAAACGTTTTCCTTCTTAGGTGAAGGGACACGATTTACTCAGCTCCTCACATAGGACCATGGGCCCCCAACCCTGTGGGAGCTCACCCTGCCAACGGTCCCCTTGTCATGTTTGCCATCTAGCCTGGGGCTGCTTCTGGCCACAAAGAAAGGGCAGTGTTTCGGTCACACATGTCCCCAAGCAAATGGCTTTGAACCTCACAGACCCACTGCAGGTGCCTCAGATCCATGTAGTGGGGTGAGCCCCCACCCTCAGCGCTGGGAACGCGGGGGCTGAAGTGTCTGTCGGAACGAGTGGTCTCTTAGGCGGCAACAATTAATCTTCTCTTCTTTCAGTGACAACTGGCTGCAGCACATGAACAGGTGGTATGAGACAGGTACATCAGGTACCAGGTCTTTGTGTGTATGTGTGTGTGGGTGTGTGCATGCACATGCACACCCAGAGACACACACACATGCACACTCACACACACACACACACAGGCACACACACACATGCACAAGTACACTCTCTCACACACACACACACACACACGGACAGACACACAGGCACACACACATGCACAAGTACACTCTCTCACACACACACACACACACACACACGACATGTACACTCACCAACAGGCACATGCATGCACACTCTCATACACGCATACATGCACACTCACTCTCACATGCACAGACACATGTGTACAGACACATACACAAGCCAACTCTCATACATGCACACTCATACACACACTCATACACATGTGCAAATACACACATGACATGTATGCACACTCATGCACTCACGTACATGCACACACATGCACAAGCACACTCATGCATTCATACACATGTGCACACACAAGTGTGCACACACAACACACATACACACAGGCACACTAATGCACATACACACAGACACTCACACACACAGGTGCACACACACTCTCACACACACACATGTGTGTGGCGATGTTTTCTGGAGGGAGGGTCCCAGGCAAGACCCTAGTGTGGGGCTGGCAGGTGAGGGACGCGAGCAGATATGGGGGTGGCGGGGGTGGGGCTCCCAGCAGCCCCTGTGTGGAGGCGGCTGAGGGATGACAGCGTCACCCTTGCAGGGCCACGTGACCAGGAACCCAGGTCAGCAGGCAGCCCGGCATCATCTTCCCAGTGTTTTTCTCTGAGTGGCCAAGCCACGCGATGCTCGAGTTGCCGGAGTGACTGGTATTGTAAGTGCAAACAGGATGGCACGCGTCACATCCAAAGCCAGTCACAGACACAAGGAGACATGCATGTGGGAGGAAAGGGGGATGAGTAACAGTGCCTTGTCAGTGTCTCCTTGAAGACCGAAGGAGACGAACCCATTTCTGTGTTTAACTCGGGGTTGACACTTCCACACCTGCTTTCGTCATGGCGCGCACCCACCTGCTGTCCCCCGTGCCGTTGGCGTTGAAGACTTCGCCCCCTTTACTCCAGGACAGTGTCAAGCTCTGCCTCAGGTGGGAGTCACACTGGCTCTCACAGTGCAGTTGCAGTGTGTGCGACCTGGGGACACGCGGGCTCTTGGGAGACACTCGGAGTGTCGTAGCATCTGTTTTTAGCAAACAGACACCAGTTAGGACCGCAGCTCACGGCTCACAGCGTCATCACGTGTCTGCCACTGCATGGAGCACAGCTGTCAGTGCAACAGCCAGAATCTCATGCAGTGCCCACCCCGCTGTAATGTCCTGGCATCGGGGATCACTACTGTTTCCTGCCCTCAGGGCCTGGGCGGCTGACAGGTCCAAGGGGAAATGCTAAGTAACAGCCTGGCCATTTCCCGCACCTCTTCCTGGTCTCTGGGGCATGGACATTGTGAGGGAACCGGTGCTTCTGGACACGTGACCAGAGCACAAGAAAGAAGGAGAGGGATCGGCTGCCTTCTCCTTAATGTGGCTGTCGTTAATTTGGGAGCCCCGGGTCAGGTGGGGGCCCCCAGGTACAGGAAGTGGGGGTTTGGATATGAACCCATGATGGGAGGGATCAGGCCTGTGAGCTACACGGACATCCCTGGGCTGAGAAGATTTCCGTCTGCAGCAGACTCTCAGGACATGCTTGTGGGACTTCTTGCTGAATGAGGTCCAGTGATATTTTAGAAGTAAGTTAGTGGAACCCACAATGCAGAGCTCAGACCCTGGTGCTGAGGATGTCATGATGTCACAATTGTTCCCAAACATGCAGCCCCCCACCAGGCTGCATTTAAGGTGCAGACACTCTCCCCCATGGTGGCAGCTGGTCCCTGGAATCCTCTCAGGCCAGACCTCGGGAGCTGACCCTCCGATTCCATGACTACGTTCAGCACCTACCTGTTATTAAAGGAACTAATGAGAAATCGATTATCTGGTAGCCTCAGCACAAACTTCAAGGTTATGAGTTTTAATAATCCTGAATTAATGTAAGTGAATTATTAAATGTTCTGCTCCTGATTCTAAGTTTAAAGTCAGAAGTCTGTTCACAGTCACTGTGACATTTTATAACAAGTCCATCAATATTACTGTGTCCACTTTACAGACAAAATAATGTAATTATTTTAACAATTACATAATGATACCCAAGTTCCCTAACTGCTAAGAGGCTGAGGTAGGACTTGAACCCAGGTCTGTCAACACCAAAGCTCTCGTCTCCCATGGCCAGACTCTTATTCAACTGCATTCTCGATGTTTCTGTCCTATTTCTTTCATTTTTGACACACCTCATTTAGATGCAAAATAATGTCCTTAATCTCTCATTGGTATGATTCCTATATATTCCTTCCACAGATTATGGACACCAGAGCAAACAGAATGCTCGTGAACTTGACCATCCCCATGGCAATTGGCAGTTTGGGGGGTCCCCTGAGGGCCCCACCCTGTGTGGGGCACAGGGATGTGAAGGTGCGTTTGGACGCCAGGCTGCACTCTCATGGACTTGGAACTTGGCTGAGTGGCTCCCCTTCGATGGCAGCTGGTTTCATGCAGTAGAATAAGAACCATCTCCATGGACTTTAAAGGACAGTTTTACATTGCAGAGGGCACTGCAAAATGCAGAGACATCAGAGAAAGGCAGACACCACAGGACAATACGCATGTGCTTGAAGCATATAGCCCGTGGGCCTGGCATGCTGGGTAACTCAGGGGACAGGAAGAAACAAATACTACAAAAATATGAGGTGGAAGAGAAGATAAAAAGAATGAAGGGAAGGGGTGCGTGGTGTGTATGGAGGGGCGTGTCCAGATATCCATGGAAGCAGACAGCTAAGCCAGGTGTGCCCTGTCCTCTATGTGGTGGGGGAGAGGCTGTGTCTTGCAACACTGAAGTGTCACGGGAAGAATGGGTCCCTCCCCACACGGACATGAGGAGCCTTCTGTCTTCTGAGCCGTTTCAGAATCAAAATGTCAGTGAAACCCACAGAAGATCGGTGGCCTGATCTGAACAGAGGACACACACAAAGCTGTTCCTGGATCGGAGATGGGACAAAACCTTCCCTCCCCATCCCTCACATCCCAGGCTCCACGAAGCCCAGCTTCTCAGTGTGTTTGTGAATTCTCAGCTCCAAGAGTCCATTCCTCTGACATTACCTCGCACTGGTTACTGCACTAAGATACAGTTATAGGAATACCACCATGGGGCATTTTTAGACACCACCGGCAGCCCCAAGGGCACCTCACCCCTGCCTGCACTTGTATAGAGCCGGTGCATGTCACCGGCGTGCCCCGCAACCCGCACAGGGGTCTCTCAGATGACACATGTGCCCAGGGTGGTGAAATGACCCAGGAAACATCAGCCGAACCTACATCTCACTGGGGAAAACAGAGGCCCTGTGAGTCCACGTGGGAATCCACATGGAGGAAACGCAGAGTGGACTCACTGTGGACGTCCAGGCTGGCCGTGATGGCGGCCTTCCCCTTGGCGTTGATGACCCAGCAGGAGTACGCGCCTCCATCCTCTGCCATGGTCCCGTTGATGTGCAGGGTGCCATTCTCATGGGTCTCAAAGCGCCCGCCTTCCAGAGGCTTCATTTGCTCCTCCCTCAGCCTGTGGGCACAGAAACACGGACCACAGCGGGGCATGGCGGACGCCCTCTGCAGGTGCTCAGCCAGCCTTATGCCACGTTCCTCCGGGGTTCCCACTGCTCCCCAAATGGGTCAGAGGCATGCATCTAATCTCCCCAGTTGGGCCCACCCTCTGCGTTTCTGTGGCATCCCTCACGGCGATCACCGCCCCTGTGCACCTGTCCCCAGGCTATAATAAACACTTCCTGGGGCACAGAAGTGAGCCTTCAGTAGTGACTGCTCCCGTGCACGACACGGGGCAGCACCCAACAGACAGCGGCCCTTCCGAGCCCCACTGCGTCCCAGGAGCACGTCGGTCATTCTGACAGGCCTGGCCCAGGAACTGTCCGTGGTCCTGTGGGCGTGGGCTGTGTCCACCCTGCTACACCCCGAGTCGCCCTCCTACAGCCATCGTGTGTCCCCAGCATTTGCTGCTGCAGCCCCTCACAACCACAGGCCACAGCAGCCACAGCCCCCGGGACGGACGCTGGCCACCATTCACACAGGACCGAGGCCAGCTGGGCACCTGCCTCCGAGGCGGAACTTCAGGCGGTGCCAAAAAATGTGGGTAGCTGAGAGCAACCGTATTCTAACAGAGCATTTCCAATTATCAAAAATACTGCTGTAGATCCACCATGAACAGCACACCCAAATTTCAGGAGAAGACAGGGTCGCTCCCCGCACACATGGGGCCCTGCTGCTCGCCATGCTCTAATCCTGTCCCTGCACAATGGTGAGTGCCGGTAGGACCACGTGTGTCTTGGGAAGACCCACGAGTACTGTGTGGACTAGCTGCGCTGTCCGCGTGCTCAAGCTAAACTGAAAACACGTGCTGGAGCGGCGTTGAGCCCGTGGGCGTGGGCTGACATGCAGGCTCGGGCCATTCTTTAGACACTGTCCAGACAGCAACAACGATTGACCACGTGACCTTAGACACACCCTCTCCTGGGTTCCCGGCTTTCCTCTGAGAGCAAAAAGTGCTCCCCACGCACCCCACATGAGGTCACCATGGTAGGCAGCCGAGCCCGTGAGGCCTCACTCCTCAGAGGAGGGGCACTGGCAGCAGCAAGGAGCCGGGGTGGCCGTGAGAGGACAGGTGAAGGGACCCGGAGAACCTCTGCCCCGGTATCTCTGAAGAAACCCGTGGGCCCACCTACCAGGACACCGTCGCCTCAGGGGACGCAAAGAACTCGCAGTGCAGGAACGTGCTGGAGCCCACGACCGCGGCGTAGCTCTCGGCGTCTCGGGTTTGTATCAGGGGAAGAGCATCTATGTGGGAACCACACACGTGAGACTGTCACATAAGAAATGGTGTATGCATGTGAAAGTGTTCGGTGTTGGCCACATTCCCACAGAGAATGCATACATTCTCTCGAAGTAGAAAAGGACCCAAATGCAGCAGCATGTTTTCGAAAGTATGATTTTATATAAAGTCCAATTAATGCCCAAATTGTAAGAAGAAAAGAGCTGTGATGTCACCAGCATCTCATGTGTCAAAAGTTCAGTGTGGTCGTGTGACCTTGGCCAGTTTCCTCCGGAGTTCAACAGGGGACAGCTGCACACAGGCATTCTCACCTACGACATCGATGTTGGCGTTGGCGAGGATGGTCCCGTGCACATTTGACGCTTCGCACTGGTACACGGCCGTGTGGTTGGGGTGCAGGTTGGTGAAGCTCACTTCCCCAGGGGAGACCACATCACCAGCAAACGGATTTTCTGTGAGAGATGTGAGAATGTCAGCTTGCTAAGAAAGATAGACCATAAAATATTTACACACCATTTGTTAAACGCGTCACACAGTATTTATATTTGAAGACCCATTTAGGGTGACTAATAGTTCACAAAAGGCAATTCTTTAGAATTTCTCAACATGAAGCACAGGTTTTTATTTCTAGACCCTTCTGCAGTTTCGATCTTCCTTCAGATGACTATTTATTGCCAAAACACCCACTGTCTCCAATTTCCTGAATCTCCACACCCACACTCATGAGCGAGATTCCAGATGCTCCATTCGCTGCGATCCTAATGTCACTTCTCATGTAAACTGTCCAGCGTGAACCATGTGACAAATACGGCCTGATCCCAACCCTCCAGCATGGGCTGCCATCCTCACACTGGGTCCTCTGCTTCACCCCTCTGCCCTCCGGAAGTGTCCTCATCCATGCCGTTCACCACACATGCAGTGTTTGCCATTTAACCACCTCGAGGCTTCAGGAGGTTCATAAACAGCTCAAGGTCACACAGCTGGAAAGATGCATGGGCTGTGGGTCCCTAGGTGTGTGGGCCGCCAGGGTGCCTGCCCTTGATGTGAGCGGCCCCAGGGTAAAAGAAACTACACGCACACACACGTCTCAGTGTTGTGGATGCTCTAAACTGAATGAATCAGTGCACAAAACATATCCTGTGCTCCTACAGTAACAGAGATGTGGACAAAATGACCAGAGCTCTAGCTTCTGATTGAGGGCCTCTTGGGGTCCCCTGCCAGCCCCCTGTCATCGGGGGAGGACTCAGAGCCTAACGGACCAGAAGTCTTCCGGTCTTGGGACAGGAGTTTGGTGGAGAGCATGCAGGGAGCCAGGGGCAGAGGGTATGGGCCCCATATGCTAGTGTCTTTATGTCTGTGGATGTCCCCAATTGTGGACAGGCATGACTGAATGATGGTCAGAGTGGGTCTCAAGTCCCCACCGAGTTCCCAATCACAAGGTGGCTGTGTGGTTTCTTGACAGGGACAGGGACAGCCACTGGCTTTGTCCTCCTTGGAGGCACTGTCTTTCCCAGAAGGTGCCTCATTGTTTTAACCTTATTTTACAATTAATATAATTGGTGCAATGGCCCAACCAGCACAAACTTAATGCACAGCTCTTCCATGAGTCCAAGCATGTGTCACAGGGCTCAGAAGGAAAGGTGGGCTTTTAGAGGCTGCAGCTGGGTGTGTCCCACCAGCCTGGCTTCTTCCAGGCCCACCCCTGCCCGTCCCCACAAGCACGTGTCCACCTGGTCAGCCTCTGGCCACTTACTCTCAATGGGGGCGCCATTGACTCTCCACTGGATGGTGGGCTCAGGTTCCCCCTCCGCCTCACATAGCAGGATGCCACTGCTGCCTGTGCTGTACACGCCGCTCTGGGGGCGCTTCGTCCAGCGAGGGGGCTCTGCAGAACAGGGCCAGACTGCGTCAGCCAATGGACCGGGTACAGGGACCACCCACGCTAAGGCCTGCATTTCCGTGACGCGCCAGCAGGTGGCAGGCACGAGCCCCCCACACCAGGCAGCGCAGAGGACAAACCCTAAAAACACTAGTTTGCAATAGTAACTCAGCTCTGGCTCATTGACAGCAACCGAAGGAGCAGTGAGCAGACGGTGCGTTCCTCTGCTGCTGACCACAGTGTCTTTTCCAGCAGTGGCCAGGAACCCCACAGTGCTGATCTTTAGATATACATCTTTGAGAATTTTTCATATAAAAAATTAGAGTGGGCAGCCCCTATTTTAAATATTTCTTAGTTAATGGCTTATAGCATTTCATATCCATATCTATATCTCAGCCTAAAACCTCTTTTTGTTTTAGCTTTTTGCTCTGAAAACAATGGAGGAAAAGATATATTTAAATTATTTGCCCCTTTCTGTGTCTAATGCCCAAATATTCTAATTTTAAGTGGTGATGTCAGTAAGAATGAGACACATTTCTTTAGTGCAAACATTACTGTCATGTTTTGTCACCTTAAGTACATTACTGTGTCAGGAGTGAAAAAAAGGTTTAGATTAAAGTGTGGATGTTCGGATAATTTGATTTCTGGGGAAATTGCACAAAGCCTGCGGGTAGTAATTCCGTCAAAAGTTGCTTCTTATTTCCCCCAAGACATTTTTCAATTTCCATTTTTAGCCAAAATCTTGAAAATACATAAATGTAAAATAAAAAAATGACATTTAAACCATTTTTTTAAGTAAAGAAGAAAACATGAGATTAGGTTTTCAAAAAAATGCCTATAAATTCATCAGGAAAACCAAAACATACTAATAACCCTCGCAAGTTCAAGTCCAACAAGAGAAGTGTTTCTGTATTTACTCTGTATGGTATGGACTTAATTATTAAATCTAAGTTAAACATTCGTATTCATAACCCATAAAAAGGCAACAACCTGAATTATAAACTGTGCATCACTCTGAAAGAATTTTTTTGTTTTTGTTTTTATATGTCTGTGTGCATTTTTGATGATACTGCTACCTTTTTTTGTCTTCTTATAACAACAATAAAATTAAACATTTGAGTTCGAGAAAAAGTTCCATGAACATGACAATGATCATATTTTCAGTAGAAAACTAAGACGACTGCTTTGAGAGCATGTACAGTAGAAAACTAAGACGACTGCTTTGAGAGCATGTAAAAATGGAGAAGATAAAGGAGATGAAATGTACAGCATGGTGACTATAGTAAATAATACTGTGTTGTGTATTTGAAAGCCGCTGAGAGAAGACCTTCACACAGGAAAAAAAAATTCTATCTACATGACGTGACAGCTGTTAATCAGACACATCGTGATCATTTCACAATACATATAAATATCAATCATTATTTGTACACTTGAAACTAATATCTTACGTGTCAATTAAATCTCAATAAGAAATAATAAAATAAGACAGATTATGTCATGATGACATTTTCCTAAATCTTCATGCATAATAAAATCAAGATTTCTCTTTCTCTTCCCATCCTATGAATTTCCTGAATGTCTTGGTGTCTGCCTGAAGATCGGTAACTGTGAGAGCTGCGTAGTAGCTTAAGGCATCACCTCATCTGATCCTGTCACCTGCAGCTGGAGCACTGAGCTGGGATGTCATTGAACCCACTCAGGTCTGCGATTTTTTCATCTATTATCCTAAGATATATGTTCAGCTCTCCTCATCTCGTCATAATTGTAAGTTAAAAAATAAGGCAATGAATGTATCTCATGCTACTGAAAACTGAGATGCAAATGCCTGAACATTTAGAATCTATCCTATGTAACAAAATAGAATATAGGAATGTATCATAAATAATATATAATCTATACCCTCTGTCTTAATTTATGTATAGACGTAACATAGATCTTCTTACTAAATAAGCAATGCTTATACTATGAATAACTGCAAAGGACAGTGGTGGCTGATCAAGACATCCTTCTGCTGATACTTATTACAGGATTTAAAAGTGCAGAATGTTTCCATATTGAAGATGTTGCAGCTTAAATAGCAGAGTCTGATTGTATGTAGGAGTAAAGAAGAAACACTTGCACACGTATGCACACATGTATACATGCACATATACGCATATACGCAGGTGCACAAGCATGCATACACACACACACACACAGAAGCATGCACACACACATGCATGCACACGGACACACACGCACACACACATGCACACACACGCACACATGCACGCACACACACACTCGGATGCACACACACATGCACACACACAGAAGCATGCGCACACATGCACACATACACACGGATGCACACGCACGTGCTCACACACGCGCACACACATGCATATGCACACGCATGCACACACACGCATGCACAAGCACACACATGCACACACAGAGAAGCATGCACACACACGCGCGTGCGCACACACACACACACGGACACACACCCGTGCTCACACATGCATACACACGCACGGATGCACACGCACACACATGCACACACTCATGCGCGCACAGAGCCCCACACCGTGATGCTGCTGCTGTGTCAGCACAAGGCAGCAGTGTTCACAACAGGCTGCACTTTCACATTCACAGCAGCCCCGCTCTTCTCCCACGTGGGTAATCCTGGGCATTTCATTCGAGTTTCTCAGGAAGAGACAAAAGGAGGGGAGAAAGAAGGTTCAGGAAGGCAGAAGAAAACTGAATCGAAGTGGACTCATCCGGCCCTGTGATTAATGGCAGTTGTGTTTCTGCCCCTTTCACACTTGAGAAAAGGTTGCTCCCACCCAGGCCACCCCCACCCCAGTTGCGTGGGTGGGGAACAAGCCCTAAACCACACAGCAGGGGCACAGTTTGTGGGCTCTCATTAAGGGGCAGGATTAAGTGTCCCTAATAAAAACATGATTTGCATCTCAATAGTGTTGATGGCTGCTTTATGAATAGTGAGGACAATTTGTCCAGGAAACCTGTATTCCTGTGGAGTCCCACAGTCAACATTGCAAATTGAATAATTTATCTTATATCCTTGACTCTCTCTCTCTTTTTCTTTTTTTGCAACCCTTGCAATTCTTTCTGAAAGCTTCAGTCTTCCAGTCAAGAAACCGTGGCCAGATTGTTAAAATATTCAGCGAGCATAGCGGCTCCCGCCATCTGGAAGGTTTCTGAGAGTCAGCAACTCGGAGCGGAGCCGGGGCGGCGCACAGGCAGCCCTGTCTGTCGGGTGGGTTGTGCGTGCTGTGGGGCAGTAGGGGGGCTGCGGAGGGCGCCCTGGTGGGGTGCGGTGATCAGGTCACATAGGAGCATAGGCGATGGACTGAAATGCAGACCCATCTGCAGACCTCTGTCAATGGGTCTCTTCGGGGATCACGTGCTGTCAGAGGAGCACCCCCTGTCAGCTGCTCCGCTGTTCACAGACATACTGGCCTGTCTCTGACTTCATTTCTTCTGTCGAGCAGAGGAAAATGATTTTCTGTCCTGCCTTGTCCGTCCTCCCGACTCAAGTGGTCACTCACACCCATTATGGGAGCAGTCTTGGGGACAGAGCGTCATTCCGACTGACGCTCTCCTCTGACTGACGCAGCACGACTGACAGTCAACTCTCCTTGCACGTTCGCTGAGTGGAATTTGCGCCGGAGTCTCCATTTCCTCCATGAATGCAAACCGTGGCCTCAACGCAGGCGCTGCTCCTCGTGCTGACGGAAGCTGCCACAGGCGAGTTCACTGGGGTGTCCACAGAAGCCCTGGAGCACCTGTCCCTGAACAGGACCCCGAGAGGCAACGCGGCACTAAAGGAGCAGCAAATGCAGTAACCACCCCGTCAGTGGGTCAGTGCGGCCCACCCCGCCACGTGTGGGGCCTCCCTGTGGCCAGACCCGCAGCAGCCTGAGCCAAGCCAGTCACAGCAGGACTGGGGACTTCTACCTCCACAGAGCAGGCGCAGCCCCGGTCGTGATTGGCATAGCTGCCCCTTCCTACGTGGTGACGTCACTGCCGACGTATCTGTGACTCACAAGCAGCAGCCAGACCTCCTCTGACCCGCAGGCTGGGAGTCACAGAGAGAGGCCTTGACCGTAAGGCGGTTTTCGCACCTTTGGACAGAGAATGAATGATTCTACCCTGCAATCTGCTGTTCTTTCCCCACAAGGAGCATGGTGACTGCCATCCTGACAGAGCGGGCAGGCAGATGTGGGCAGGAGGAGGGGACACTGCCCCGGTCCATGATCAGCCGCCTCTGAACGAAAAGGGACACCAAGGGACGGACTTGCCTGTCAGGAGGCCCGGTACCAGGTGCCCCTACGTTAAGGAGGAAAGGAACGCAAAGGAAGGAACTGGCCTGTTGGGGGGTCCCCGACCACATACCCCTAAAACAAAGAGACAAGGTCCTCAGGGAAGAAATGCAGAATAAGGAACCGGCCCTGGCCCATTCTCGGCTGTCCCCAAATGGGAAAGACGCGGTGATCAGAGAAATGCAGGACAAAGGGGAATAGCCCACGTGTCCAGCCCTCAGTCCTGCTTCCCGGACCTCCTACTATGTACCCTGGCTTCTCTCAAATGATCACAAACGAGGGGAAGGGGAGAAACTTGCACCCACAGGAACAAACACCCCCAAATGATGGAAGGGGGGCTGCTTCCCTCCCTGGGGTCAGCCCGCTCCACGTCTCAGGGTGTACTTTCTTTACTAAAAAACTCTGAACTATTCCATATTTTCATAAACTGTCTCTTGACTGAATTCTTTCCTTCAAGAGACAAAGAACCGAGGGAAACTCGCCATTTCACAGTGACAATCTGAAGAAAAGCTACGGACAAACAAAAGCGTATCCAAGAAGCAGCTGAGGCAGCAACACGTGTGACTTGCTCATGTCACCAGTGAAGAAACTGGGGCACAGAAAGTGACGTGAGGTCACGAGGATACAGGCCAGCCACTGCGACCCTTTCTTCCCCCATACACATCCCGTGAGAGTTGACCCCGTGCCGGGTCACGTGTGTGTGACAACGAAAGCACCGCTCACAACGGGGCAATGCAGGAGGCTAGGGTTCACGGCTGGGAGTTGTCTGGGCCTGATCCCGGACACGAGGTTGTCCTTGTCCTTTGTCCCTTCCATCCGTTTCATGGGGGATGACAAGTGGGCTACCTAAACTGGAACCTGACCCATGGCCACGACGGAGATGGCTGGCCCGTGCCCGCACACATGCTTTGTTGGCGCTGGCCCGCCTCATGCAGGAACTCACACTCTCTTACACAGGATACAGGAAGTCACCCGGGGGGGAGGTACCTTCTACTGTGACATGGAAATCGTGGGTGGCTGCTCCCAGGGCATTGGTGGCGGTGCAGCGGTAGGTCCCCCGGTCACGGTAGGACACACTCTGTATCTTCAAAGTCTTGCCATAGTTTTCTTTTGATTCCCTTCCCTTGGGTAAATTGCCACCCATTTTTTTCCACTCGATCTCTGGGGTCGGCCTGGAAAACAGGAAGAAATGATGTGCATTTTTAAACGTGTGTGCAGGGAACCCACAGGGCACACCCTTCCCTGCCGGGCTGTCATGGACCCCTGGGAGCTCCACTGAGGGACACCTGCTCTCCCAGGGTGCAGGGCTGCCCACTCTGGTGTGACCATCGCTGCAGCTGGGGGGCGGGGGGGAGGTCTTGGAGGGTGTGACCCCCTTTCCCAGTCGCCTCCTCAGAGATGCAGAATGGGGCTCCTCCGATGGCGGCTGCACAGACCTGACTCCCCAGGGGCCCTCACTGTGGCCATGGTGGGAAGGAGGAATGAACCGGATCTCCCTTGCTTAGAAAGATTGGCTTGCCCAGCAGAAACACACAAAGCAGCACAGACACAAAAGGAAAGACAAGCCACGCTGCCATCCTGTTCCTCACTAGGAGGGTGACGTCCCACCTCAGTGGGGAAGCATAGTGCGAGTCAACCAGGACGCTGACGGGTGGGAGACGGGCGCCGGGTGGGTCTGTGACCGAGTCATCACCGGGCAGCGTGGGGCTGGCCTTCCCTGATGGCCCCCTTCGTCTGTGCCCCATTGGGCTATGTAACTGAGTGGTGCGGCGTGGGGGCTGGAAGTGATGTACTGGACCTTAACGCGGGCTGAGTCCACGCTTGCTCATTTCAGCATCATCTGCTGTTGTACCTGTGCCTCCACCATGCCCTGTCCCTTCCTGACTGTGTCTTTTTGGAACATTCGCCTGTAGCCAGATTGTTTACTTGCTGGTGAACCACAGGACAGTCACCTCATATTGTTTGTTTCAGTTGTCTCATAGTGCTTGCATGGATAGGCAATGGCGAAAATAATCCAGTTATGACAAAAAAGGTAAGGATAAAGGTCCTTGTTTGATTCACGCACTGGCCATGTGCCTACCTGAAGGCCCTGGCACTTGCCTGCACATTTGATCACCTCCGGGCACAGGGCACGTCTCTGCAGGGGACAGTGGCTCACTCACACAGGAGCATGATAGCTGCGGGCTCCCTGAGCATCACACCCAACAGATGCACAACCCACGTCTGTGGACTGCTTGCCTCTCACTCCTCTATCTGCCCAATCAGGGTGGCCCCTGGACCTCGGTCCCTGTCCTGCCACAGAGGAGTTTCCCATGAGCCCCTGCTCTACCATGCCAGCATCTCACACCCTGCGAGGTAGTTTCCACCTGGCCTGGGAGATCAGCATCAGCCTCTGTGCCTGCTGCTCGGGAGGACAGGACAGTGGTTACTGTGCCAGGTAAACGTGAGACACAGTTTCTCTCGGGACACATCTATACCACCGCAAGCATGTCCAGCTACATTCTTGCCTGATATTTCTTTCTCTGTTTTTTATTTTTTATTATTTTTTTAATCTAAGGGACGTTCGTTAACAGCACTAGAGCAATGAGGATTTCAGGAGCACAGACCGCTAAATCCCTTTTCATATACAAACAAACGTGATCTCAGAACCTCATGGTTCTGTTCTGGTCTTCATCCCGGCAACCTTCACTCTTATCCTGCCCTTGTGACAATGCAGCATTGGGCACAAGCACCGCACGCTGCTCACTGCGCATGCACGAACCCCATGCTGCCCCGGTGGGTGGGCACCTTCCTTCTCTGTGACTCGTACACATTGTTGTCACTATCTACAGCACCCTCACTCACCAGACCTGCAGAACCTCGCCTTCTGGGCACAGCTGCCCTGTGGAGGTCTTCCTGTTTCCATAAACACGCCAACGGTTTCATCATTACTAGCTGCTCACTGAAACACCCACAATACCCTCATCCCATTCGGAGGAAACGCTGCCCCCTGCCCCCACTCCCCTGTGTCACCTGAACACACAACTCCGGTGGAGGGGTGTGCTGTGAGAAGTTAAACGTCCAGGTAGCGTGGGGGTCTGGGTCAGACAGGGGCACGTCCCAGCCCCACTGCACGCTGAGCTGAGCTTGGGGGAGTGAATGCAATCTCTGGGCTCCACTGACCTAACCTACCTGTGGGGACAGTTCACATCATGACATCTGGCCAGGAGGGAGGGAGCTGATGTGCGTGAAGCACACAGAGTCCCTGACACACAAAGAGGACAGAGCCTCAGTGGCATTATAATTATTTTCGTGACTGCAGGAGGTTATGGCTCAAATGCTTCTAAGAGTAATAATTGAAGTCCTCTAAAGCTGCTACGGTGTGTCACTGGCATCTGAAAGAGGAGCACAAGGACAGGGGTCCCCAGCGCAAACCCAAGGTCAGTGAGAAGGAGCCACCTTGGGGAGCTCAGTGACAGCGCAGCGGGCACCCCGTGTCCAAGGGCAGCACGACTCACACCCACGCTCCTCCTGTGGACCCTGCATTTCCCAAAAAGCCCAGGAGGACACTGCGATTCCTCTGAAGATAGCCAGCACAATAGGCAAGTGAAGGCATTTGCTGGAGCCAAGAATGAAGCCACCAAAATGTCCACCCTGCCCACAGGGCTGGTGACAACAGCGGTGGGTCCCGAGAAGATGCGCTTCCTCCCACTGTGAACACATGTGGCTGAGAGCAACGGTGGAGTCACAGGTCTCACGTGACAGAGACCAACCAAGACTCTGGAGCACAGGCTGGTCCCATTGGACCGCCCTGTGTCAGTATCCAGGGGTACTCAGGCCAGAGCGGTGACCTGGGCCTCTTTGCTGGACGGAGGAAGACACTGACGACACTCAGGGCTGCGAAAGCCACTGAGACCTGCTCCCGTCCCGCATAATCCAACCCAATCCATCCGTGCTCAGAGTACGTGCCCCGTCTTAAGGGAACACGCGTGTGCTGTCCTGGGCCCCCAGCGCCAGGCTTACCGCCCGGCCGTGTGAACCTGGGAGCAGGGAAGTGGGGACACCTCTCCCCAGGGTGCCCCCTCGGGGGGCCGCACGTGGCGAAGCGTGGGCGTGGGGTGCAGAAAGGTGACGCACCGGCCCCGGCCCAAGCCGGAGGGCCTGCAGCTGTTTCTCAGTACCCGCCGCGCTCGGAGGATGGTGTCCCCCTGCCGGCTGAGCTCAGGGGCATGTCCTCATGGTCCCCTCCATTCCCACGATCACAGACTGACAGAGCACCCTAAGTGTAAATCAGGCTCGGTGCCTGAAATCTATGGAGGGGACGTGCATAACGGGGTGTTTGAGGGGAAATCGGTGCGGGGCGCGTCTGCGCTGACAGAACCGGGGGGCAGGGTCACTCACAGCCCTTCTGCGAAGCACTCGAGCAGCAGCGTGTCTCCCCGGAGAACGGTCACGGAGGACTCCCGGCCGCGGTCGGCAGGAGGCAGCAGCAGCCTGGGCTTCCTCTGCTTGATGGAGTTCGCTGGACAGAAAAGAAACATCTCACGTTTTCCACAAACTAGAGGGTTTGAGTCCCACGGCGCTCAATCTGTGCAGACACACCCTTAGGCCCGGGTGCCGGCGCCTGAGCTCACACGTACACACGGACACGCGGATGCACCGCACGCGTTTGCATTCAAACACACGAAGCCTGGGCCGGCCCTCACGCACCTTAAAAAGGTGGAGCACTGAGTTTTATGAGGCACTCGACCCCTGAATCCTCCAATTCAGAAGTTCAAATGATGTTCAAGACTGCTTGCTTCTCGATGGAAGTGTTTAATTTAACTGCTGGTCTGGGTTCTGCGTCCTGCACCTGACTCACAGTGGACCTGTGTGGTGGCTGTGTGTGTACCTGCCTGTCACTTAAGGCACCTGAGGACTGGCATGGCTCCTGTGACCGCACCGACTGCTGGGTCTGCATGCAGGGTCCTGACCTGTCTGGGACTGTGTCACACCCTTCGGGTGGCTCTGCTCAGGAGCTCAGGATGCAGAGCAAACACTCCACCCCCACACTACCCAAAGGCTCATGTTGCCCTCCCTTACAAACAATTTTAAGTACCGTGGGGACTGAGGACACTGTCCTCAGTGCGACTGCTGGAATTGTTTCCAGAGGTTCATGCTGACGATTTTCCCACCACTGTCAGGGCACCGTGACCTTGTGGGAAGAAAGCACTGACGCTCTGCTGTCCCGGCAGGGACAGACGGTCCTGTGAGCTGTGCCTGCGACACTCAGTCTCCTCCCCATGTGTGTCCCCCAACAGGGAACTGCGGTCCCAGTGCTATTTTATATATGAGATCACTTAAGTCCAATAATGCAATGTGCTATAATAATATATAATATAATGCAATGTAATTAATATAACACGATGCAATGTAATATAATATAATATATATTGCAATGTAATATAATGCAATGTAATCTATAACATAACATAATGCAATATAATATATATTATATAACATAATTAATAGTCTATATTAGTTGTATCAGTATTATGTATAAATAATGTTAATATATTACATAAATATAATTCAATAAGTTATTAAACATAATTTCACTGGGTGCCACAAAAACCCAATGTATGTACCTGAGTTACTGACAGCAAAGGAAACAGTGTTGGGAGTGGGGGGTGTGAGTTGGGCCTCCTTCAAACCAAGGTGCACCAGGGCGCCCCACGCAGCCCCCTGGCATCACTGGGGTGCCAGGGGCTGAGGTGAGGCCATTGTCCCTGTGTTGCGTTCACGTCAGTGATGCTCCTCATTGTGTGACATGAGCTGCTACGTGTGTACTTCCGGTTTTATTCCAGCCTTGTCTGCAGAACACGAACTCTGGTAGACAGAGGCGCTAGGGGAGAATACAAACACTTCACAGACAAATGAGTCTGGAAAGTGCTGGAAACTGCCTTCCGTCTCAGAGTTACAGTGGACACGACCACATCAAGTATTCTGAGAAGTGCTTCAAGAAACGCAGCCCTGTAACTTTCTTAAACCCAATGTTTTCTCCACTTCTGCTGACACTCAACCATTTCTTCTTCCTTTCTGTGTCTGACAGCTACCAACCAACAGGTCTACCAACCATGAGATGCGTTGGGAGACCCAAAATAATCGTTTCATTGAAAACATACACGTGTGTGTGTGTGTACTTGCACATGCGAATTACATCACATATAAATACATATATTTATACAGTTATGCATTTATAAACATCGCTCCCTCTGAATATTTTAAGGAGAAGTGGGTAGTAGAAACCTCTGTGCTAAGGAATATTAGTATTTGAATAAACTTGCAAAGGTATTAAAAGAAAAATGCAAATGTTGAGATGGCCATGAAGCTACTAAAGGTGACTCTAAGTGCTAGCACGCTACACGTGACCGACTTACCGTGGGAACCCACGTCTGAGGGCGAACCGGAGTCGTTAGCATGCTTTACTGAAATGAAAAAATGGACAGGACTCACAAACACAATGGCAGGGGCGGATGCCCCTGGGGACCAGGAAAGTGACAGGCGGTATGACCACGCCTCACTAGAACACCGTACTGGGGACGTGGTTTAAAAGCAGTTCGCTGTGAATAGCCACAGATGGGACCCGGGGGGGAGAACTGAGGCCGTGGAGGATGCCGGAGCCACCCCTGGGTGTGACAGGTCAGGCAGCGGACGGCAGTGCCACATCAACGACCAGAGCCATGCACATCTGCCCCCAGAGGCCCGGGACACTGTCCCCTGTGCTAACCCAGAATGACACCTGCAGGATTGGGTGGGAGGGAACTTGAGTCACTTTGTGAAATTTGGGAAAGGCAACAAAGCCTCAAGTGACAGAAGCTGACTGTGATTTCTCTCCCAACGTTCCCTTTCCGCCTGCAGGTTTATCAAAAAGCCGCAGTGAACCGGAGCGTGACACCCATTTGGCAAACCCTGGGACATGGTGGGTGTCACCCACAAATGACCAGCCCTGTGCACGTCACGTGAAATAACTGTGAACGGAGGTGTGACATCTGCAGCCGACACAGGCGGACAAGACCGAGGGGCTCCCGCTGAGGCTGGCCCCCGGCAGGCCCCGCAGGACTTACAGCTGCGCACGGTCAGCTTCATGGGCATCTTCTGCACGATGGTGCGCAGCCGGGGGAAGGCAGCGAAGCAGCAGTAGTCACTGCGGCTGTCCCTATCCTCCACGTGCGCGAAGAACAGGTCCCCGGCCTGGCTCATGTACACGCGCTCGTCCTGCTCAATGTGCTCCAGCTCTGCAAGGGGAAGAGACATCAGGCCACACCTCACTGTATTTCCTTTTTCACGGCCCTGTTTCCTAGGCCTCTCAAGTCTGGATTCGCTGTAGGAGCAACATGTAAAACAGCACCATGATGCACCCCCAGGAGCACACTGCTCACCCCCGGCTACAGATGTCCCCTGGGACGCCCGTCTGCACAGCACGCCACCTGCCCCAGCCCCCGGGCCCCCTGTCTGCTCTGTGCTGAGCTCGGCTGAAAAACAGCTTTTATTTTCTGAGCCGTGTCTTTTACACAGGTCTCCCCAAACGCAGCTCTGAAACGTGAGTATCCCTTTCCTGGATGCTGCCTGGAAAGTTCTAGGGTGACCAGAGCCCCCCCACCCCCCGGGATGTCTGGCCACAGCCAGAGTGGCTACCTCGGCCTCTTGCCAGGTGTTGTGCTGAGGGCACCGTTTTCCCCCGGGGGCTCCAGGAGAGAATGTTCCAGGAGCACCTCTATGACCGAAGCTCGCCGGAGACAGGCTCCGCCAGGGGCTGGGGCTTCAACCCCGAGCCTGGGGGCTCTTCCTGCAAATGCAGCTCGGACGTGAGCAAGGGCTTCCCTGTGGGTCCCTGTGTGGCAAAGCTGGTGACAGCGACAGGGACTGCACCATGCCCAGCCTGACGCAGAGGCCGTCCTGGGGAGAGTCAGGGGTCCACCGCACGCCAGACTCACAGGATCCTGCCGATTTCGGACGGGACCCAAACTGAAGACGTGTGTCATGTGCCTTTTCTAGTGTTTGTCTCGTGCAGCCTTAAGTGGGCCTTCACACGTGGGACAGTGTCAGGAATCTGTCTGATCACGTGTGGGTGGCCATGCATGCTTCGTACCTTCAGCTCCGGGGCGTCACCTGACGTGACAGGTGGAGGGAAAGCAGGGCCTCACTTACCGATGTTCATCCAGTAGATATGCAGCGGGGGCAGCCCCGGGGGCGGGTGGCACGGGAGGACTACGGGGTCGCCTTCCTCCACTTCGAGAGGGTCAATTTTTTCTTTGGGGAATTTTGGAACATCTGGTATAAAAAAGAAACATCATTTTAAGATGTGGTTTTAAAAACATGAACTTTGAATGTCACAAGTCCTATTGCACTGTGCTCATTCCTGAAAATTAAGAGAATTTTCTCAGCAACTCAATGCCCCAAACCTCAGTGCTTGTGTCTACACGGAATGTACTGCTAGGACCCGGGGGCTGGAAAGTGCTTTTGTGTTTCATCAGCAGGTGCCAGGCAGCTCTGCGATGACACGGCTAAGATGGCCACGTGCTGGCACCCTGTCCTCCACGCAGACCAAGCACGGTGACAGACGAACACTATGTTTCCTGCCAATGCTATGAAGGTGGGGACGTGTTCTCTCTGTCCTGCTCGGTCATGAAGCTTTCGGATGCACCTGGCCACTGCCCCATTCAGTGCAGAGCAAACTCAGTAAGAGGTTTGGGTCCTACACAGGGACCGTGGTGTGGACACACTGCGGAGCTGCAGAGAGACAAGGGTCGCCCAGGCTGGGGTCACTCCCAGTCAGTGGGACTTGAAGTGACCTGGAACCGGTGTAGGAAGGGAGACTTCACAGTATCTCAGCGTGTTGTCCCCATTCCCCGTGCTGGAGCTGACTCTCTTAAAGAGCAAGGCAGCTAAAGTGGGGACAGAAGTGACATCTGGGCAGAATGTGAAATCCAACACCCGTGTCTGGCACCTTTGCAGAAGCGGTTATAAAACAGCCTTGACAATATTCAAAACGGGTTCTGTCTGGACCTTACACTGGTCTCCAACTCTGTTGGGAGAAGCTGTGTTACAGAATTCCTTACAGGAGAGAAGGACCTTAAGGAGGTATTTTTACCATGTAACTGCCCTGATGGAATTTACTAGAAGGTTTCCCTCTCCAGGTCGCATTCTGTCATTTGCACAACATCATGGCTGTTCTCAGAAGTCTGAAGACGCCTCCAATTCCTCTTCATGCGCTTCCAGCGACCTGGCCCCAGGACCTCGGGGCGTTTGCTGACCTTTCTGCTATGATGCAGCCGCCACCCACGGTGAAGAGCTTTTGTATAACATCGGGGAGCTTTCGGAGCCACGCGTGGTGGGGCAGTGTGGTCGTCACAGGCCTCTGCCGGCCGTCACAGGCCTCTGCCGGCCGTGTGCCCTTCCCCAGGGGCCCCGTGTGGACCAGTTCCTGGCCGTGGGCGAATGCAGCTGGGATGGGGATCATGCCTTCGCCGCCAGCAGCGCGGTTCCCACGGGGAGGCCGCACACCCGCCGGGAGGCCTCACACCCACCGAGAGGCCTCACACACCCACCGGGAGGCCGCACACTCGCCGGGAGGCCGCACACTCGCCGGGAGGCCGCACACCCGCCGGGAGGCCTCACACCCACCGGGAGGCTTCACACACCCGCCGGGAGGCCGCACACCCGCCGGGAGGCCGCGCACACCCGCCGGGAGGCCGCACACACCCGCCGGGAGGCCGCACACCCGCCGGGAGGCCGCGCACACCCGCCGGGAGGCTGCACACCCGCCGGGAGGCCTCACACACCCGCCGGGAGGCCTCACACACCCGCCGGGAGGCCGCACACCCGCCGGGAGGCCG
>PVJL010015355.1:0-24471 GCA_004026885.1 Lyroderma lyra | reverse complement strand
TGGTGTAGGAGTAGGGCCTTTGGAGTCAGTCAGACCTGAGTGCACTTCTGACTATGCCAATCACTCACTGTGCCATCTTGGGTACACCACTAACCTCTCTGAGCATGTTTCCTTGTCTCTAAAATGGGGATAATATCTATCTTGCAGTGTTGATGTTAGCAAAAGTGTTTATAAACTAAAATGTCTGGTATTCACAGGACTTTGATAAATGACCCCGGTTATGATTATTGTTAATAGTAATTAGAATGATACTAAACAGAAGGTCTCAGAACAGCATTCTAAGTGTGCCATTAGTACTCACATTTGGGGAAGATTTGTTGGCCATTGTCTTCATCCTCATAAATATCTAGAGGAAACAAATTATAAAGGTAATAAATAAATAAATGGCTTTAAAAGGAAACAGAGCAAACACACACACACACACACACACACAAACACACACACACACACACACACACACACACACACCAGAAAAACCAAAACAAACCCTAGGCCCTTGACAAATATTCAGTTTGATGACAGCAATATTTTAAATGATGGTTTCATTCTTGGAAAATGAACAGAAAGGTACCTCAGGGTCCAGCAGTGAGTTGGGAAGATAACCCTGAGTCTCTACCAGAATAAGCATAAATAGTATTGGTGGAAACAGCCAAGAAGAATGGGAAAGGGCCATGAAAATTCAGGCTGGTAAGGACTGGTGTGTATTCTCTTTTCCTTCAGTGGGTCATCTATTCAACTCACATCACATAAATCCTAAATGGTTTGGAGAATTTAGTTTTAGCACTTATTGTTTAGAATTCTAATCTTTTACTTTGCTTAGAATAGTGAATAAAGTTTATTAGCAAATGAACCCATTAGTGAGTTTAAATTATCCTCATCAGAATACTCGTACGATTTTGGCACATTACAGACTTGGAAGATAAAGCCGTGGCTTTTCCCTTGCTGTGCACTAGATGGCGCAAAGGGACCACTGTAGATCCCGCTCGTCCGGCGGCATCTCTTAACCGTGGTAGATCTCAAATGGGCAAATTATTTTTACTTTATTTCAAATTAGATTTTTCTCTTTTCACAAAAATGCAGAAACTTTTAAAAGACCATCTCTATCCCATGAACTAAAGTACATCACTTGCGTGTCGGGGCTGGGTGGTGGAGAGCTGCCTGAAAATAATGCCTAAGATCCTGGAGGAAGAAATGTGGGAATCTCGCTGCTAGAGATAATATGCTAACAGTGGCCTAGGCACTAGCCAAGATCGTCTCCCTAATTCTCTCAGGAAGACTCCACAGCAGTGATTCCCAACCTTCTCCCACTTGCGTACCCCTTTTAAACCCATTCTATAAATTGTACCCCTTGTTTTTAAAATAGCTGTTTTTAAATACACTTTTGTTCAGTGCCTATCTTAATGTAAAATAGTGGAAATGAGATAAGTTGGGAAAGAAACATTATTACACTAATAATATAAACTACAGATTTAATATTATAATATTTGTAACAGTTAAACATTGATAACGATAATCAAGTATTTAAACATTAAATTAAAAAACTACTTGAAAAGAATCATGATTAAAGACAATACACTTTTACTCAGTCAGTAACTGAACTGATCAAACAGTCTGGCTATGGATGTATTTATGTGTTTGGGAAAGTTCCAGAAATGTCTCAAAGGGAGTGTTCTGAAACTGCATAATGATTGGTAGAAGAGCAGTTTGGGGGAAGGGTTCATAACCACATCCCCACCCATCATCATTCGCTAATGTGAACTAATTTTGAAGTTTCTCCATTAACAGTGATTCAAAATATTAACATTTATTCTTCTATAACTAACGTTTTCCATTTTTTCACTTTACTTGTTTTTTTCTTGCCATTACTGATAATTTTTCATATATCCCTGAATGGCCCAGCATGTACCTCCCGGGGTATGCGTACCACCGCTTGGGAACCAATGCTCTGCAGTATTACCATTTTGTAAAATAAATGAAAAGAACTCAAGCATATAGAGGTTAAATAATTAATCCAAAGTAATGGAGCTGGATTTGAGCTGGGTCTGTAAGCCCTCAGTGCTCGAGTCATAACTGTTGTGCTACTTGCTCACCAGGTTTCTTTCAGCCTCCCAGGAGTTAGCTCAGGGGGCACTTTCTGCCTAATCCATCCCAGCAGCTCTCCAGAGCTCACAAAGGAGCAATCACCAGGATATTCTCACAGGTAGTAAACTGGATTAGCATCTTTTGGTTGGTGGCCCAAAGTGTAAACTTGAACATCTAGGCTGGTCTATATCTGAAGTGTCCATTTCTTTTGCAAACCTGTCTTTGGCTCAGAGGAAGGGAATCACTCCTAAGCATTCAATTATAGTAATTGTTTTCAGATTCTACATAGTCTTATGACTGTGGGGGTGGTGTGTGGGGGGTGGTGTGTGTGTATTTTCTGTTGTCAAGTCCCTGCCAGCTTCTATGGAAGTCGAAGCTGGCTGTCTTAGACTTTCAGAGTGGCTAGGAACTTGGGTCAAAGAAATATCACAAATGGAAAACCACCTCCTAGCTCAACCACCAGCTGCTCTCAGACGTTCTGGGTGTGAACAGGCCCACATTTGGGTGGTAGGTGGAGAGGACACACTGTTGTGTCTAGTTGGTTCAGGCAAATCCATTTATCAGAGATTTAATGGGAATTTTTCAATAAGACTAAAATATAAAGCCCCCCCAAAACTGTTTGTGTGTAGTATGGCTTCAATTTTTTTAAAATATGCATTTCTATAAATAAAAAGTCTGGGTAAAATTTTTCCAGTGGTTATCTCATTTATGTCTGATTTGCATTTTATTTCTATTCTACATTTTTTATAATCTACTTATGTATTCTTTCTATAATCAGAAAAGGAAACTTCAAATAGTTAAAATTGATCAGATATCTAAAATAACCCACTCATCAGAGACCACTATTTGCTAGAACTTATTTTCATCCTAAGAGTACATGAAATAATTTTCAATAGTGATAAGGTAATAATAAAAATAATGAGAGTAACGACATTATCTAGGCCTAAAAGGGAATCCCACAAAAATCAGCAAACAATCCTCAGTACGCATACTGCACTAGACACTTCACAGGTATGAAATCAGTCCTACCACCCCCAAGACCTGAAGGGACCAGACGAGGGACGCACAGCTAGCCTGCACTGGGATGGGGGGGCAGGTATGGAACTGGTTCTTCCTCTGACACCTTTGTGGCAGAACGGTTATTTGGTTATTCGCATTTTATGTATCTTTCTTTCAATGGCCAAGGCTTTGCAAACCAGGGACAAAACTGAATTCAGAATTCAAAAATTTCAGCACAATCCAAGCTAGTGAAATACTCTTAGCTTCACTGCCTTATGTTAACCAATAGCACAAGAAATAGCAGACTCCTGTGTTCTGTGAGTGCCATCATGAAATCCATTGGGTTCTTAGGAGAATTCCCACCTTGCTGCCTTCTGCTACCCAAGCCTAATATTGGTACTGGCAGGAGGAACCCTATCACTTTGTCCTTTGACCAGCAGGCAAAGAAAGCAGTTGCCACACTGAAGGAAAGGATCATCATGAGGAGGTCAGGCTGTTACCCAACAGAAGCGAAGAGGAAGTCTGGCACTCTGGTGACTCACTGGGACATTTCCCAGTACTCCCATGCCCACTTGTAACTATAAATGGGCAAGTAAAAGAACAACCACCAGACATAGATTTAAGTTAAGTAGGACTCTTACTTTGTCCCCTGGTGGGAATGTCCTTGTTGGGAACCAATACCTCTAGACCCACTGAGACTAAAATTGCAGGGATGGAAAAGACAAATACCCCATGTGAGAATTTGATAGGAGTATGATAATTAATAAGGTCACAGTTCATTTGACCTCTTGGTTCCCAGGTTTATATATTCTGCCTACGGTGGGGCACAGTGCCATAATAATGGCCATTGGTGTAAAGTATATACTACATCCTGAAGGTTAGCACCCCTACCTCACAGTGTCATGTCCAAAACCACTGCTCATCCTTGCCTTCAAGAAGCTATTCCACAGCTCTATCAGGCTGCTGTTTCTGAAGGGGGTGGTGGTAGGGCGACCAGTGGGCTGATTCTGTGATTTTATGCCCAGGGCTGAGTCTCTCGATCAAAGCAATGTTCGATGTTTGACCAGACGCTAAGTTAAGTGTCTGGCTGAGGCACTATGGGCAGGAAAGGCACACGTGTCAGCCCTGCTCAGGATGAATCACTGTGGTTTCCAGCCTGGAGGGGGGTCTCTCATGAAATCAACTGTTCTCAAGGGCTGGCATCTAACTGGGGCTCAGCATCGATCTCCGTGCTGACAGGTCAGTCACCAGCAGTAGTAGCTGGACCAGTCCTGATGACAGGGAGCCCGGGCTGCTGGACCCATACACAGCCTCCTGTGCTGCTGCCAAGACTTTCTCATTTATGAGCCCATTGTGCAGGCATGGGGGTGCTGAGGAAGGAACTGGGTGACACCTGCTGGCCAAGTCATCCAGTTGACTTGGCTGTTTGGTACCTTTTCTGCAGTGGATCTTCTCTGGTGGGCATTAATTGCACAATACAGAGATTCTCACATTTTGAGGTCATGCCCATAGGTCTATGTGGCGCTTCCTCAGTCAGATCATGTAGTTGATGTTAGTTACTGTTCTGGAAGGGGTTGGGAGGGGAGGTGGGGATGCATCCTGGGAATGGTAAACATTTTCTTCTATGTCTCATCTGATGCTTCTGCACAATAATGAGGAGTGAGCTACTTCTGTCAGCCCAGTGGGACAAGAGCCTGTATCCAGATTCCTCACTGCAAGTTTTAGGGTCCCATATCTTCCATATCAAGGCCGCCTCCCTGCTCATCTACTGGCATTAGGAGCCCAAAATGATTAGGCCACAGACTTGCCTTAGCTGAGAATTCGCCCCTCTCTCAAGTACTGCCCTCTGCTGTAGGCGACGAGGGGCTAAACATTGGCAATGAGGCCCTCTGAGTGTCACACTGTCCTTCAAATTGGTGATTAATCTGAGCCTGTCATTCTCTTCAGTGCATCAGTGAGCCGTGCTTAGCAGTAGCCTCCCACAGTCCTGACAGTTGACATTTCCCCCAAAACCTCTCAAATACTGGAGACATTGCACCAACTGGTGCATCTCTTCTACCTCTATCGGATCCCAGGTCACCACAGGTGAAACTCTTAGCAATTGAACTACAGCAGGCCAAGGACCAGGACTATCGACACCACCTGCCATTAGTGTTGGGGTCCTCATTGCCACTTGGCCAGCAAGTGACCCAATGCCAGAATCCCATCCTTCCTAAGACTTTCTGGTACCAACTGTGTTAGGCCAGGTTTCCCAGAAACAGACTGTGCAAGCGAGCTATGGAGAAGGTGCTTTCAGGTGAAGCCTGCAAGGCTATGAGGGCAGAGACAGGGCAGGGAAGAAGCCAGCTGAAGGGGTGGGTTCGGCTGAAGTCTATCATCAGCCTGATCCCCTGGGAGAGTGAATGGTACCCCAAGTGTCCCATCTTAAGGCAGAAGGGATGGCTTTTGTACCCTGAATCAATCAGTCATTGGCTGGCTGTCACCTGGCCTTAAGAGAGCCCATAACTTCCCAGGCAGATCCTGGCTACAGGTCAGCTGAGGGCAATGCCACAGCTGTGAGCTGTTAGCAGCTCACCTCAAAGCAGCTGGACAGTGGATGTATCGCCTGATAAAAAGGATTTGGCTGAGGTGTCAACAGTCTCTGTGACACTAATTGGATGTGGGCTTTTTGAAAATAAAATAGTTCATACATTTTGGTTTCAGAGCAGTTTTAGGTTTACAGAAACACTGAGCAGAAAGTACAGAGAGTTCCCGTATTACCCATCTGCACTGTCCCCTCACAGTTTCTCCTATTATTAACATCTTGCATTTGTGTGCTATATTTGTGTCCACAGTTTACAGTAAGGTTTACTTTTTGGGTTGTACACTTAGGGGTTATGACAAATGCACAGTGTCATGTGTCCATCGTTGTAATATACAGAACCGGTTCACTACCCTAAAAATCTCCTGTGCTCCATCTATTCTCCCCCACTTCTCACCCCAAAGCCCTGATAACCACTGATCTTTTCACTATCTCTATAGTTTTGCCTTTTCCAGAATGTCACACAGATGGAATCATACAGTGTGTAGCCTTTTAAAACTGGCTTCCTTCATTTAGCAGTATGCATTTACTTTCCTCCATGTCTGTGCCTTGATAGCTCATTTGTATTTGTTGCTGAATAATATCCCATTGTGTGATGTATCGTCGTTTGTAACTCATTCAGGTAAATACCAGGGAGTGTGATGGCTAGACTATGTGGCAAAACTGTCTTTAGCTTTGTCTGAAAGCGCCAAACTGTACCATTTAAAATTTCCACCGGCAATGAATGAATTCCTATTGCTCCCTATCCTCACCAGCATTTGGTATTTTCAGTGTACTGTACCAGTTTTCACAACATAACTGAGTTTTGTTTTGTTTGTTTGTTTGAGGTCTGGCCAATCTTCTAAAGAGCTAACTGGTTTTTGTGAACCAAACCAGTGAAAAAGTCACCAATGCCCACATTGACATAACAATCATTCCTTTATCTTTCTGTTTCTTGAAACCAGCCTGCTTTTGTAGTACCAAGGGCGTGTACATGCGTGTGTGTGCATACACAGATACACCAGACATGTATGGGACATAGCCTCTCACCAAGCTCAGACTAGGACACACTTAACTAAGTACTATCCATCCTTCTGCTCACCTCCCACCATTGGGTCTGATGACCTTCAACCAGCAGGATAGAGACAAAAGAGAAAAAGAAAGGCTCCTGGACAATGCACATCCTTAGGTTTTTGGATGAAGAAGGAGTTGTAACTCTATTAATTGGCTCATATCTGGAAATGTGTAGATTGTGCCAATGTTGACCCTTCTGTCCTCAAGCAAACGGCCTTTCAAAGGTCTCTTTCAGTGATTCTTGGCACATGAGAAGAGTTAAATGCCTCAAGAACAAAACATACCTTATGACTAGCCAAGGTGAATAGCCTCAATTTTCTAATTGTCTTTGATAACCTGAAGAGCCTGCTGTCAAACAGATAACCCAACAGGTTGAGAATTAATGGAATTCTCAGTACCTACTTCACTCATTGGTAGGGCACCAGCTGAAAGAGCAGTCCAGTGCCAAGGGTTTTCCTTCATTATGAGTTTTTCAAAATAGAAAAGGAAGCTGGGATGTGACTTGATCAGAGACAGTACTGAGGGGATAAATCCAATTATTTAGGACATGAAAATATAATGTTATCTTTAAAAAGTTTTTCACAAGCTAATACGCCTCCACAGAGAACAGAACATACAAATTTCATATCTCCCAGGGATTCTGCTACAATCTATAGAGGGACAGCACTTATTACCATGCAGAGAAAATTTAGGGACCAAATTCTATGAACTCTCACCAGCCAAGATTTTTCTCAAGCCTCAATTTTCCTGGTTCATACTAAGAAGAAAATAGGTCATTTTTGTTTTCCAAATACAAAAGTATTAATACCCATATACATCCTAATTGAGAACCACTGTTTTATTAAATGGTATTGTGACTAATATTTGTTGACCAAGATTGAGCATCCAATTTCTTAATCATGTGACCATCTTCCTGTTAATTTGGCATTTCGTGCTCTGTTGAGTGAAGGGTCTAGAAGTCTGATGAAGAAACATACATCAGTTAGCCTTGCCCTGGAGTAGAAGATGGGCTCTGTGTAGCTTTCTTCAATGACTTTTTGTACTTTGTAGGTGCTCAATAATGTATTTTGAATGGAAATTCCTTCCAGAGGCCTTTTCTAAATAAGTTATATGCCTGAATACATACTTCATGTCATGTCCCACCAAATTAATCATGTAATAGACCAAAACCAAAATCTCAAATACTAAATTCCCAAGAGTTTGATTGTAGGCAGTGGTAAAAGCATGAAGTAGGAGGTCTTTTGGAAAAGATTATTTTTAATTTAAATAGACAAGGAAAGAAAAGATGACAACAAAAATAGCACATTCAATGTCCCATTAAACATATAAAATGCTTCCACACTGGTTTTTCTTTTTGATCCCATCCCAATTCTGCCTATTAGAAAACTGACACACAAAGGAATTAGAGGTGAAGTCATGTGGGGAAGCACCTAGCTCACGTGCTCCTAACCTTTCCGTGGAGAACTCTGAAAGGAGGTGAAATCCATAATCCTGGAGAGAGCAAGAAATAGAGTGCCACCACCCAGGGTCTTTGTTCCCAAGAAGACATCCTGGCAACCCCCTTATCCCTACAGCCATTTCCTCAGGAGGTCAGCTTTTCCAAAGAGGGAGTCACTTCTCAGTGTGAAATATTTGCCTTTCATTTAAAGTCTGGCCTAAGTACATCTATGCAAATAAAGAGCAGGAAGTCAGTTTTACTGGTATTTTTCTCAGTCACATAATCAGGGAAGAGCAGAGACTCAGGCAATGCCTTCCTCGGCGTCTAAGCTGCTGGCACCGCCCGTTGCATCCATGCCCCACTCTCCCATTGGAATCTGCCTTCAATCCCCCAGGTGCTGGGGCTAGGTCTTCCTGACTACTGGTAGCTCTCCCCATAAATTCAATCCAGGGTGCAAATTCCACTTTCTTGCCTTTGCTTTAGACAACCGTATGTGAACATTGAACCACTGGAAAAAATGGCACATGCATGCCTCCACCAGCTGGAGTGCTGCTGGCTCACCCCAGGTGTCCTGGTCTCTGGTCTCAAGGACCTCCTTCACCTGCCTCCGCCTCCGTCACTTCCGTCTGAGACCGCCCAGGCTCTTTGCATAACATCCAACCAGGGAATGTTCAAGGACACCAGTCGCTGGATCATACAGTTAACATCTAGCTGGCTGCAAGTCTTAAGGCGGGAGAGGTAAGGAGGAAGAATCCATTTTCATCCACTTAAAAGCTGTTTCATTGGCTCAGAATAGTCCCCTCCTCCTTCCCTCTCCCTGTCCTGAAATGCCAACAATTATTGTAATTCTTCTGGGTTAGATGAGCTGAACAAATAAACACTTGCTGGGCACTGGAGGTCAGAGATGGATAAGATGTGCCTTGAGCTAAACCTCCTCAGAGTAGTTTGCTAGCCTGATGTGATTATTCAATAAGTACTTTTACTTGCTTATTTGCTAAACATTTACTGAGCACCTATCTGAGTGCCAGGTCCCTGTATAATACGGGGCCTGGGGGAAACTCAAGCTAATAAGACAATGTCCGTGCCCTAGAGGAATTCATGGTCTGGTAGGGAGAAAAACTTAATCACATCATACAATTACATGACAGCATGTTAAATGCTGGACTAGAGTGCTGGTGAAGCGTGGGTGCAGAGGGAGGGAGAGGGGCTCAGGGGTCTACCAGAGTCCTCACTCCTGCCCACCTTTATCATCTCTCTGTTTTAGGGCCTGGGGTGCCTCCATTAGGATCAGGCCAGATGGCCCAGAAAAACCATACAGGGACCACAGCCCACAAGGCCATTCAACAAGCATTCATTAAGTATTATCTGAATGCCTCAAGCGAAGAGAGGGCAGGACTAGATGGGGTGAGAAGCACCGGTGAGAACTTACCCCTGAAAGAAGTGTAAGTGGTCTCTTCCTCCCAGACAAGGAGGAAAGGAGAATGATGGTCAGGGACTTCTGAGTGCAGTGAGTGAAGCTGAATGTATTTACATCAGAGGGTATGTTTGCCTACTCTCAACTAGGAGGCAGGGCAACCCAGGGAAAATAGCAGTAGAGTTGGATCACATATGAAGGCTCAAGAAAACAGCCAGAAACAGAGGCCATTAGGGGAGGTTTCGAAATGGCAAGTGCACGTATGACCTCAGCTGGCAGCACAGCAAGCATTAGGGAAGATATCTGAGGCTGGCAGTGGGTTGGGGAACTAATATCTTTTTTTTGAAGTGGAAATCCCTTATAATAAACAAAGTGTTACAAAAAATCAATATATGAAATCACACAGAATTAATATGGAATATCTGTAATATTTGATACTTCTTTTTTAAAAAATCAGTATACACCTAGTGCTTGCTTTAAACTGTAGATTACCTTGACTTGAAATTAAAAAAAAAAACACTCTCAAATGTAAGCCAATTTGAATTGATTTTACATATTGATTTTATACACATACATATACACATAGAGAGGATAATATAAACGTATAGGGAAGTGCAGAGATCTGAATTGTACTGTCCCGTGTTTCAGCAGTCCCGGCTCACTTGGCCCTGGTGTCCTCTCCCACTTGTCGGCCCCTCCTGCCATGTTCCCTGTGTACCTTGATTCTGGGTCCCTCCCAGTTTCCTTTAATATTGGACTAAGGAATAAATGATGTACCCATTAAGTGCTCATTTTTTCTCCCTGAGCCCAAATTATCTGACTTGGTAAGGGAAAGATCAGTTGTTTCAGGGACAGGGATAAGAATCACATTCTTTGCTCAGGTTTCGTCCCAGCTGTGAGAATAACACCAGGTCTCAACCTTTAGTGGCTCCCCACCACCCACACCAGCACACAAGGCAGACTCCCCAGCCTAACACATGTTTGAGACCTACCTCCCATCCCTCAATTGCATTTCCTTCCACTCTATCCGTGCACCTCTCAAGCAGGGCTCCAGATCATCACCGAACATGTTCACTGAGGTAGCTCAGTGACTTGCAAAGGTTCCTGGCTCTGAGTTCCCCAGTTGCTAGGCTGAGGCTGCAGCCTTCATTTCCCAGCCCCATGACCTGGCTGTCTGCCATGGCTGGGGCTTTACCTTGTGTCCCACATGCTGCACTGAGCTGCTGCCACGCAGCTACCTGCCACCAGAGCCCTTCCCGGCGAGCCTGATCTTTCCCCGTTTCCCTAGGCCTCCTGGTCACCGGTAGTCAGGCTACAAATGAAGAGGTTGTCCTAAACCTCAGTGCTTGCCTCCATCCTTGATCTGTCACGCTGCTGTGTCCCACCCCCATTACACTCTATGCTTCCCTGCCCAAGTTCTATCTCTGTAACTCCCTCTGGGCACAAGGCTGCCTCCAGAGGCCCTGACTCCACATCCCTCAGCGGATGCCAGTGTCTTTCCTGTCGCCACAGAGGCCCATGTGGCTGGGGTCCCTGTATGTCTTACCCAGTGTGCACTGAGTTATCATGCCCAGCAATGCCAGGTTAAAGGTGGTGCAGGGCAGGGTAGGAATGAATTGGAATGATAATGTACTCAGAGCTGTAATGTACTCAGAGCTGGACAGATGGAAGGTCCTGGTACTCCTGATCCCGGAACCTTTGAAACCTCCCTCCCCTGTTGCCTGATTCCCCTGAGTCTGAGTTCTGGCTCTGAGTTTCATCTTCTCTCAGAGACTAGCCCAAGGACCCTGCCCTTGCTCATGCACACAGAGTGCTGTCGGCTCCTCTGAATTCCTAAAGCCCTTGCTATTGGCATCCCTGATGGTGACCTTCCATCAGGCTCTGCATGGTGGGCCAAGCTCAGGAGCTGATCCTGCTGCAGAGAAGTTGCGTGACATTGACCTGTTTGCCTTTCTGTAAAAGGAAGTGGGTAGGACCACACTTCTGGCTGTCTTTCAGTTCAGTAGGGTTTTTGTATTATTATTTTTTATCAATCTAAACTACGTGCTAGGTCGTGATGCTGCTTCTTATCTAGACTTTACATTCCTGTCACAAACTAGGGAGCACAGTGCTAGGACTTGAGTAGGATTTGAGAAATGTTTCTCAATTGTTACCTGAATAAATGCCATGTCCTCGAAACAAACATGTGCCTCTTTCTGTGGGGCAGAGCATGGCAGGGTGATTCAAGTAAAATCTAAATTGTAGATTCGGCTTAACATTTTAAGATGTCAGTTATTACTAGACTGATGTATAGATTTTACACAATCCTAATTAAAATCTCAGCAAGCATTATTTATAGAAATTGATGAGCTGATCCTAAAATACATACAGAATAGTCAAAACAACATTTAAAAGAAAAATCAAAGTTGGAGGCTTCAAATGATCTGATTTTAGACTTATTATAAAACTAGAATAATCAAAATAGTAAGGTATTGATATTAAAACAGATCAACAGATCAATGGAACAGAATAGAGCATCCATTAGAAAACATAGAAGAAAATATTTGTGACTGTTAGACAAAGAATTCTGAGGCACAATGCCAAAAGTACAAGCTATACATTTTTAAAAATTGGATTTTATCAAAATTAAAATCTCTACTCTTCAAAAAGTACTCTTAAGAGAATGAAAAGATGAGCCACACACTAAAAGAAAATATTTGCAAAACATATGTGTATATCTAATAAAGGACTAGTATCTAAGATATATATGAGGGCTGTCTGGAAAAAATCCAGCCATAAATGCCTCTATTTTTCATATTACATGGCTGGGTACTTTCTGGACAGCCCTCATATGTACACATACAGATATAAAACCCCTCAAAACTCAATAATAAGAAAATGATGAGCAAAAAATTTAAATGGACACTTCATCAAAGATGATATATAGGCAGCAAAGAAGCACATGAAAAGATGCTCAAACATTGGTCACTAGGGAAAAGCAAATTAAAACCTCAGTGACAACCCACTATACATCTATTAGAAAACTTAAACTTAAAAAGACTGACAATACCAAGTATTAATATTAGTGAGGATGTGGAGCAAGTGAAACTCATATATTGCTGTGGGAATATTTAAAAAATAGTTTAACAATTTCTTAAAAAATTAAACATATACCTGACATATGGCCCAACCATTGCACTCTTAGGTATTATTTACCTAAGAGAAATGAAAATATATGTCCACAGAAAGACTTGTATTTGAATATACATAGCAGCATTATTCAAAATAGCCCCAAAAGTGTGCAGTGGAGAGTTTAGGTATTGAATGTCAACTATAATGTAATTTTAAAAACATATCGTCATGCGATATAAAGTACAACATAGGGACTATAGTCAATGGTACTGTAATAACTATGCACAGTGTCAGATGGGTAGTAGACTTCCTAGGGTTATCACTTTGTGAGGTGTATAAATGTTTAATCACTACGTTGTTTTGTACAACTGAAACTAATAATAATTTTTTTTTCAAAAAACAAAACAAAAAACACAAAATAGCCCAAAAGGGTGGAAACAAACCAAATGTTCATTAACAGGTGAATGGATAAATAAATTGGGGTACATCCAAACATTGGAATACTACACAGTAATTAAAAGGAATGTACTGTTGCTACATTAAGCAACATGATTTAATCTCAAAATAAATATGATGAGTGAGAAAAACCAGACTAAAACTGTATATGCTGTATGATTCCCATTATGGAATTCTAGAAAATTCAAACTATTTGATGACAGAAAGAAGATCAGTGATCACCTGGAAAGCAGTCAGGGAGGAGGTGAAGAAGGGGCAAGAGAAAGGTAATAAAAAAGGGGCGTGAGGAAACTTTTGGGGGTGATAGATGCATTCATTATCTTGATTACGGTGATGCTTTCAGAGGTGTGTACATATGCCCAAACTTATCAAATTGTATACTTTAAATATGTATATTTGTCAATAAAGCTTGCATATTATATTGTTTATGTAAAATACATTTTATATAAAATAAAGCTTTTAAAAAATATTACACCTCAATAAAGCTTTTAAAGATAGTAGTTTAAGGCCTCTGTCCAGAAACTTTAATAAGCTAAATATTCCCACATTAACCCTCATTATTCTAATTTCACAGTTCTAGGATAGGACCCAGAAACCTACACTTGTAGCAAGCCTTTCAAGTAATTCTTTCTTTTTTTTTCCTTCAAGTATTTCTAATGCAGATTGTCCCTAAACCACCCTTTGTGAAATACCGGTCTAGGGAGTAAGGATTTCTAGAACAATCTTGTGACCAGAATGTTGTTTCTGGGGAAAACAAGTAACTTTTTCTACTAAGTTTGTTATAACTTTCTGTTTCATGACTCCCGAGCCCTCGTACTCAATTACTATAACACATATTTAGCAGAGTAATAATAGTTCAAAAGCAAAAGGAAATCATAGTTTTTTCCCATCTTACCTTTATATATATTAAAATCAATTATACAATCTTGTTACTATTTCCTAGCAGAGGCCTACAGTTTAAATCAAGAGCTATATCACGTGGTAGTTATGACGGAAAACCGATGTGTTATTTTCCCCATGACACTTCTTAGTTTATCTTTTTCCATATGATGCACACTTAATCTCACATCCTCCTGACCAGCTGAAGATCAGAGAAAACACAGGAAGAGTATGAAATGGTTATATTCCTGCTAAGTCTCTGAAGATAGAGTCTACCTTTTCATATTTATATAATTTTCCAAGCACACGAACCATTGCCAGTATAAATGACAGGAGGTAGATTTTCCACATGACACTAGCATTTCTTAACCCTAGCAACAGAACCTGAATTAGAACTCAATTGATGAAGTTTCTTGTGGATTTCCCCAACAAATATCCTTGCTGCTATGATGATCCAGTGAAAAAAAAAAACAAATGATTTTTTAAAAACTTATTTAAAGGAGTACAGCAAGTGACATCTATGAAAATGGTGCAGAAAAAAAATAAACCCTCCAAAATTCTCTCTTCCATGAAAGCATGGAAAACAACTGGCAAAAGTAGTCAGAAACAATATTTTCATAACACTGGAAATTAAACAAAAGCTTACAGCATTCAGGAGAGGATTTATTCAAGAAAAATGGCTGAATCTCAGTATGAACAATAAACTTTCTGGTGTTTTATTCCTATCTCACCCCACCTTCTTGGTGATAGCTTTGGAAACCAACAGCCTGCAATCATGGTGAAAATTAGCAACCTAGCAACCATAGGAGGGAACAGAACAGTGTTGGAGCTTTCAAAGTCTCATTCTCAGAAAACTATCATTATTTGACTTGTCTGGTATTACTTGAAATAACCTACTTGCAAGGTTGTCTTTATTAGGTATGATTCAAAGCTTGCCTAGTGTGAAAAGCCTTTTCCCCAGGGGCATTGTAGAAAATGAGTAGAAGTAATTGGCTGCCAGAGGCATTGGATAACAGCTGGGGCAAAAACAGGCTAATCAAAAAGTCCAAAAGGAAAAGTTGCCAATGCGATGTCCATGGTGGCTTTGAAAAGCTCCAAAATATTCCCAGGAATCTGGAAGGTCATGTGTGCATGCTCAGGAAAGATCTGAGAAAGCCTTAAACTCTCACCTCTGGCTGTGAGCCTTTGCAGAAATAAGAAGTGAAGGTTAGGGTGGAATTGTCACTGACCTGGCTGAGTGTTCAAGGTGTGCCCCAAAATCTATACAAAGCCCCTTGGCAAAGACTGGATATTTATTGGTTTCAGACTTTTAAGCAAGTCTCTGCCCAGTCATTAACTGAGCAATGACTTTAGTGTCACACATGACAATAAATATAGAATCGTTCAGAAAAGTCACTAAACAAATCAACAACAAAAATAACAAATGGTAACACCAAGTACTGGAAATGAATGAGAATCTGAATTCCAGAGTTGCCACATTATGATATTTTAAGTGTCCAGTTTTCAACAGAAAACTATGAAATATGCAAAGAAACAAGAAAGTATGGCCCATACACACACACACACACACACACACACACACACACACACGCCGTCAACAGAAACAGTGTCCAAGGAAACCAAGGACTTCCTAGACCAACAATTTAAGTCAGCTATTTTAAAAATGTTCAGAGTAAATGACACCATATATAAAGAACCAAGGAAAATATGAGAAAAAACTCTCATCAAATAGAGAATATAAATAAAGAAAAACTATATTTAAAAAGGGCCAAATATAAATTCTGAGTTGAAAAGTATAATAACTGAAATGAAAGATTCACTAGAGTGACTCAATAGCAGATTAGAGTAGGCAGAAGAAAGAATGAGAAACTTTAGATACATGAGCTTGGACAATTAATTTCATGAACTCATCCTAGAAAAGGTGCTACATACCTCATTGCTGAATATCACCATGGTCACCTTCAAAATACTCCCATTGGAAACCTATGCTCTGATGCCAGTGCTTAGTCCTCCCTGCAAAGCAATTTTGGAACTCTTTTTCTGGAATGGCCATCAGAGCTGTTATTATCGCCCAAATCTGACAATTAAGTTTGCGAACTTGCCACTGTTTGCTTACGTTGCCAGCACTGTACAAACAATTCAGTAAGGTGTCATAACCTTGGCAAGGTATGATGACAGCTCTAATGGCCATTTCAAAAAAAGAATTCCAAAATTGCTTTGAAGGGTGGACTAGACGGTGGCATTGGTGCATAGCTTCCCAAGGGGAGTACTTCGAAGGTGACTGTAGTGATATTTAGCAATGAGATATGTAGCACTTTTTCTAGGATGAGTTTGCGAAATTAATTGTCTGACGTCATATGTCCATTGAAACTATCCAGTTTGAGGAAGAGAAAGAAAATGAGGAAAAAAAATGAACAGAGCCTTAAAGACCTATGAGAACCATCAAGCATACCAATATACACACAATGGGAGTTTCATAAGAATAAGAGAGAAACAAAGAGGCTGAAAAATGTTTAAAAAAATAATGTCCAAAGACTTTCTTATTTTGATGAAAATCACTAATCTACATACCCAAGATGATCTACAAACTCCAATAAATATAAACTCAAAGAAATCCACACCTAGACATATCATAACAAATTGTCAAAAGACAAAGAAAGAATCTGGAAAGCAGCAAGAGAAAAGCAACTTGTCACATGCAAAGAATCTTCAATAAGATTAAAAGCTGAAACAGTGGAGGCCGCAATACAGTGGGATGGCATATTCAAAGTGCTTAAAGAAAAAGACTATCAACCAACAATACTGTGTCTATGGCCAATTGATTTTCAACAAGGTTGCTGTCTTGGTTTGGGCTGCTATAACGAAGTACCATGGATTTATTTCTCAGTTTTGGAGGCAGGAAGTCTGAGATCAGGGTGCCAACATGGCTGAGTTCTGGTGAAGACCCCCTCCCTTTCTGGGTTGCAGATTGCTGGCTTCTCATATCAAAGAGCAGAGAAAAGAAGCAAGCTCTCCCATGACATTTATAAGAATACTAATCTGGTTCATGAGGGCTCCACCCTCATAATCTCCTCTATTCCTAATTACCTCCCACAGGCTTCACTTCCTAATACCATGACATTGTGGGTGGTGGTGGTGGTGATGATGTAGGGTTTCAACATATGGATTTGGGGGGAACACAAACAATGTTAGGCAATTGAGTCCATAACAAGTGCCAACATCATTCAGTGAAGGAAAGAATAGTCCTTTCAACAAATGTTTGAGGGACAACAGGCTATCCACATGCAAAAGAGTGAACTTAGACCCCTAGCTCACACCATATATAAAAATTAACTCAAAATAAATCAAAATGCTAAATATGAGTTAAAACTAAATTATTAGAAGAAAATATAGGTGTAAATCCTTATGACCTTAGAATTGGCCATGGTTTCTTAGATATGACACCAAAGTACAAGCAACCAAGAAAAAAATATATAAATTAGACTTCATCAAAAGTAAAAACCTTTGTGCTTCAAAAGATTTCATTAAGAAAGTGAAAAAACAACCCATAGAATGGAAAAAAATTTTGCAAATCACATATCTGATAAGAGTATAGGATCTAAAATACATAAATAATTTTTACAACTTAACCATAAAAAAAATTCCTAGTTTAAAAATGGGCAAAGAAGTTGAATAGCTATCTTGTCAAAGAAAACATAAATGGTCAATCAGTATATGAAAAGATGCTAAATATCACTAGCATTAGGGAAATGCAAATCAAAATACAATCAGCTCCCACTTCACACCCACTGGGATGGCGATCATGACAATAAAAAAAGGACAATAACAAGTGTGGGTGCAGGAGGGAGAAAATGGAGCCTTTATGCATTGCTGGTGTGCAGAAGAAATGGTGCTGCCTTGGAAAACAATTTGGAAAATCCTCAGAAAGTTAACATAGAGTTACCATAAGGTAAAGCATCTGTCTATCTATCTATCTATCTATCTATCTATATCTATATGAGGGGGCTGCCCAGAAACAATCCAGTCATAAATGCCTGGAGGCTAGATACTTTCCAGACAGCCCTCGTATTTATATCCCAAGGGATCACCTGAAAACTTGTACACAAGATTCCACAGTAGCATTATCCACAATATCTAAAAGTGTAAACAACTCAAATATCCATCAACAGGTGAATGAATAAACAAATATGGTATATTAATACAATGCACTTTTCTTCAGCTATGAAAAAAATGAAATACTGATACATGTTACCACATGGATGAATGCTGAAAAAATTATGCTGAGTGCAACCAGACAGAAAGCACTACATTTTATATGATTCCATTTATATAAAATGTGTGGAACAAGGAAATTAATAGAGACAGAAGATAGATTAGTGGTTGCCAGGGCCAGGGGGGAGGGAGAAGATGGAGAATGATTGCTAATGGACATAAGGTTTTATTGGGGGGAGGGTAAGGAAAATGTTCTGGAATTAGTGGTAATGGTTGCACAACCTTGTGAACAGACTAAAACCCAATGAATTATATACTTTAAGAAAGTGAATTTTACGTTATATTAATTATATCTCAACTTAAAGGAATGTAGTAGAGCATCTGAAAGTATTGTCCATTAACATTTTCTTGGGTGGCTTTGGGATACTGGATTGAGAAAGATAATCTTGGCAATTAGGTATGTTGTGGGGGACACAACTAAAAGGAACACACACACAGACAACCATAAAATAACCCACGTGATCTAAAGAAAGCACAGGTGCTTCCAGGTACTATGAAAATGTGGCCACAGTTCTTTTCCTGGCAAATTATTTTCTTGAACACTGTCCCCAACCTGCACACCAACCACAAAGCTGGAAACAGCGTAACTCTCCAGGCTAAAGTCAACAAGGGTAACCTTACCTTTAATACTGTTTTGTTGTTCCATCAATAATTTACTTATTTCTGAAAACCAACCATCTCTCATTTCTTTTGAAGCTGCCTGTAATTACAGATAAGAAAATACTGTGAGTATCACATCACACAAGCAAGGGTTTTATTCTCTGAGTGACCTTTAGAATGATAAGATAGAAAACACTTGCCAAGTCATGGGCACACAACAGGGAGAGTAGAGGAATGAGCTTTACCTGCAGGATGTATTTTTCAAGTCCATTTTGGTTGGCAATTTCAAACTTTCTGTTGCTCCCCCTTTCAAGTTGGTGAATTGAAAGTGTCATCAACTGTTGTAAAGAAAGAAGAAAATTTTCTATCCTATCATTTCTGATTTCAAAATTGTCACTATCAGTTGCCCTAATCCTTTCTATTCCTGAGAGCTCTCTTCTTCCATCTTCCTTCTTAATGTTTGGCTGTCCTCAGGAGCATAATGGCCCCACAGAGCATAAGACACTGTCTAGCACAGTGTCATCTGTCTTGTCTGTTTCAGAGGACAACACAGACTGACCTTTCCATATGCAGAGCTGTGGCTGCAACCTTTGAGCGAAGAGATCATCTCTACTTTAACACCTAAGTATTTCACAACTCTCTTCATAATAGTAACTGAATTAGTATCTATTAAGGAACAGAAATAACAAAAGCCACTATGAATAAATTAACAGCTGTAATCACAAGAACACACACACACACACACACACACACACACACACACGTGTGTGTGTGTGGTGGGGTACGGTTATGTCTCACTGCTAGCTATGAGACATTTCCTAAATAGTAAGAAGCAATGCTTGGTGTGGACATGGGTTCCTGGAATCCCCAGGGTCGGGATGCTGCCTACCCTTGCATGCAGAAGAGCAAGATTAAAGTCCAGCCCATGCTCTAATCACTAAGTCTTTCACTCCTCTGCCTGGAGGAAAGAGGGTACTTTTTAATTCCTTTGTCTAGACAAGCTGCTACAGGGTCCCTTTTCCAGCCACCCCTATTCCAGCCCTGGCCCTTTCTGTGCAGTGACGATTACAAGCCCTGACTTAGGAGCCCATCTGGGTGTGGATTCCAGCACTGTTGTGTGGCATTTGGCAAGTTAACCCCACCTCTCTGTGCTTCAGTTTCCTATTTGTAAAATAAGGATAGGTGTATTTCTCTCCACAGGGTTGTGCTGAGTCCCAGGTGCTAGAGGATCCCTTTACCTTCATAGACTTCTTAAAGCTGTAATGAGGAGACAGGCCCTGGTCACTGGGCTCCATTCGTATCTTACAGAACACGATGCCCCTTTCAAATAGATAGATCTGCCTCTGGCTGGGCTTAAATCGAATAAAATCCTTCATCTTCGCTCGGTCCTTGTGCACTGTCCAGACGTTGAAGGAGCCGTGCATCAGCAGCTTGCCCAGTTTCCCAATATCATCCTTTCAGACACACACACAGAAAGAAGCTGTTCAATTACTAGGCGGGGAAAGAACTCTTAGGGGTCTATTTTCAAATTATAAATCATGTTTATTTGAAGTTTACAATCTGAAAAGTGCCACTCGGGCTAATCTGTCACTAAATCAAAGCTACAATTCTGTGAGCTTCACGGAGCATGGCACCATTCGGCTACATAAGGAAAGAGTTGAGCAGTGTTAGGTAATGAACACTAAGTGTGTTAGAAATACTTGAATTCAAGATAATGGTACTCTGATATTTTGTTCTGTAATTAATTTTTAGCTAGCAAAATTCCACTTGTTTTTGATGCATGACACTACTTAAAAAGGGCAAGAAATTAACATTTTAATTATATTCAGGAGAGACACTTTTTGCTGCATATGGTCTTTGATAAGCCATGTTTTTCATCTGTATCCTAACATCTGCTTCATGTATACTAGAACCTGAGAACGTGAGTTCTGTTCTGAAAGGAAAAGCTTCGTAGGATCTAATCTTCATAACATCGTAATGGAAATGGCAATTACATTCAACTCTGTGTTTTTCAGAGTGAACAGTGTAAAGGTAATCTCAAATGACAGATTTTTTAAAAAGTCTATTTGCCTTTCTCTTCACCAGCAAGCCCACCTTTCTCATTGAAAGTTGAAAGTCTAAATGAGGTCACCCTGACTTCTCTGAGCACTCTCTAAAGGGTAGTGGAGTGAGATGAGTTGGGAATGTGATATTTTTCAAAAATCATATCACTTAAAGCAAATAATCAAGAGTGTATTTCCTTGAATCAAACACCAAAAGGAAAAATTATTTGAACAGGACTAGGACAGAGAAATTTCCCCAAGTTACATGTAGCTGAGCTGAATCCCTACAACTTCTGATTGTAAACACTAGAAATATGTACATTATGTTTACTTGTTTAGGTATTTTATAGGTTATTGTTTATATTGAACAAACTGTGAATATCTTCTTTCAAAAATAATTATATGCTTGTGAAATTCTAAAATAAAAATTTATGAGCAATAAACTCTTGTCATTTCTCTGGTGTTTATGGCACATTTTCTGTGCTAATTTTCTCTTTTCTCTTTGTAAAATCTGCATGTGTTAACTCCACGTAGAGGAATAAAGAGTCCCAACTATAAGGCCTTCAATCCTAAAGGCGCGATGGACCTGTTTTGGTTGCTCAGGCTCAGCTTGACCATGTTCTAAGGGAGATGGGTGGATGGGTCCATGAGGACCCTTGAGAATTTTTTCACTCTATCCACCTTCTTCAAGGAGACATGCAAACGCAACCAGTCCAGCCCTCTGTGATTGCTTTCTCCTTTAAATCCTTTCAATTTATCCTATATAGACATAAATAGTATAGGAAATATGATTGTTTTAGTGAAGGCAACTGGCCAAAGTTGGTGTTTAATATTTGCCACATCAACTACTGTAATTAGCAGTTTCTGTTGTAAAAATGTATTTATATACCACCTGATTTCAAAAATTTCACAATCTTATAAAAGTCTGTACAGTAGACTCTCAGCCAGCACCCATGGGATTGGTAGATGCTGGATTAAATGTGAGTAGACTCTTTGTTCACCGGAACTCAAGCAACTGGCAACACTCTCAAGCAACGGGCAAAAAACACAAGAGAGCTGGTTACTTGAGTTTTGGTTAAGGGTGTCTACTGTACATTGTGGTAGAAAACAACTGAGGAAATTAGGGTAAAGGAAAAACGATTAAAAGCTGAAGAGGTTGTACATAAAACTGACACAATAAAGCCACGTAAACTTGCAGCAGACTCATCTCTGACCTTCTGGTAGGCAGTACTGAGGGAAACACGGTGAGTTATATGATTCATTGTGTCTAAACACATACCCAAACCAGTTGTTCAGGATAAGCATGGAAAGTCCTGTTAATAAAGTCCTGTCATATCATAAGATATGAAAGAAATTTTTCCCATGGGTCCTTATAAAGGGTCACTAAGCCAAATATTGAGCACATCCTCAAACACATCCCGGCATAGATGATAGGTTCTAGGTAAAGCTGTTTCCAAGAACACACTTGGTGAATGTGGAGGGATCGCTTCATGGGCACAGCTGTAAAAGAAATTCTTAACGAGCCCAGAACAATGGGGTGGAGGGAAGAAGTCCAGGTGAACCCTGTCTAAGGACCTGTAGAGGGCTGGGCAATGTGAATTAGGAAGTTTGTCAAGGCCACACCACAGAGGAAACAGCTCTGTTCACAGCCCTGCACAAGAGGCAACCGTGGGAAGCAATGTTTTTGTCTTTTATTACCCCTGTACTCTCCTCCTCACCCGATCTGCAGTCACAGCTATTTACACGTTGGGAGGCAACTGACCAAAAGACATGACTCCAGTGAGGGGCCAGCCCCTGACCACAGAGGCCTGGTGTAAAAAAGGTGCCAGACAGCCTATCTGATCCTTGTCTTAATTGAGAACAGCGGAGGAGGCAGGAAGCAGCAGAGCTGTAGCTATGCAATGCCTCACCAGAGGGCAGGCTGTAGAAATGAGCAGTAAGGAAGCAGAGCAGTGAAGCAGATGAATCACCAGAAACTATGAGGAAGAGGAAAAGACATGGGTGGAGGGAAAGAACCAGTCAGTGGGTGGTGAGAGGAGAGGACAGCAGGTGGGTAGTCGTACAGAGCACACAGGTGAGGACCTCAACTCCCTCCCAGTTCAAGGCCCCAGAGCTGCTGGGAATCACAGAATTAACTGTCCAGTTCCCACCTCTCTGAGCTGGGTTCTGCTATTGTTCTGACTTCCCAAGATTCTGCGGTCAGCTTTTTCAGTACGTCCATCACCGCTGGAGGTCACTGGTGATCAGTGGAGGCAATTGCTGGGTCTGACTCCAGCTGAAATAGATGATGCATATCCTCCACATTGTCTTGCATAAACTTTCTCAGGACCGTGCTTGTGATGGTGTTAAGAACCAGGATTTGTGCCTGTATAGAGGTCCCTCACCATCAGGGGAAGCGGGGGGCGGGGGGGGGGCGGGATTTCTCAGATCAGGACCAAGTATGACCAGTGGCCATCTTCAAGTATATGTATCCTTTCTTTCCAATCAGACTGTAGTTGGTCGCAAAGGCAGAGAGTGTGTGTACAACGTCTTGCAGATATGTGTCCCTTAGAAAGTATTTATTAGCATTTAGTGAGTGCCTGGGTTGGGGTGGGGAGGAGCATGAAACAAAATGCTCAGCACTACGAAGGGAGCTAATGCAGGGATGCCCTTGTACTAGGTTGAATAGCATCTCCTCAAAAACTCAGTTCTGCTTAGAACTTCAGAATGTGACCTTATTGGAAATAGGGTCACAGATGTAATTAGTGCATCTAATTGGATTGCAATGGTCCCTAACCTAAAAGCTGGTGTTCTTATAAGAAGAAAAAACAGAGACACAGAGACACACACTGAGTGAGGACAGTCATGTGAAGACAGAAGTAGAATCGGAGTGATGTCGCTGTAAGCCTAGGCACACCAAGCATTGCCCGAAGCTAGTAGAAGCCAGGAGAGGAGCAAGGAGGGGTTCTTTCCTAGAGCCTTTGGAGGGAGCATGGGCCTGCCCACACCTTGAGTTTGAACTTCCAGCCTCCCAAACTGTGAGAGAAGAGATTTCTGTGGTTTTACCCCACTCAATTTACAGTGCACTGTTATGCAGCTCCAGGAAATAAATCCATACCCAACCAGTTTCCCACCAGTGACAGGATGGTATGGCCCTCACTTTGGTGGGTTGAAGAATCTGGTGGATGTGGGCTCAGAGATAGAGCAGGGACTGCCTCCAAACGAATTAGTGACAAGTCCTCCTCCATCTGGGGAGTGATGGAAAAATAAATCTAGCAAATAACTACCATATCCATGTGTGGACATCTTTTGGTAAGAGCTCTGGAACGAGAACTTCAAATGTGACTACATGGGCCAAATGCAGAATCTGGCTGAGAGCGAATCTAGGGAAGATAGCCTCCAGAAAGAGACCTCGTTTCATCCCTGGAAGTGACAGCTACTGTGACAGAGACACATACGTAGTTCTTGCACAAATAAGCAGGAAACGTCTGGATAAACGGATCAGCACAAAACCCGATCCAGAAATGAAAAGCGGAAGCTGTGGGGCAGAGGAGGCCGTGATTAC
>PVJL010015354.1:0-24643 GCA_004026885.1 Lyroderma lyra | reverse complement strand
ATCAGATAAAATCAATTTGCGATCCCAAATAAGTTCTCCCTGGAATACTTGTCCCAACCTGGGAGACTTCCAGAATTTTGTTTGGGAGTAAAAGAGGCAATATTCACCACTTTGGATAGAGTTGGGATGAGGGGGAGCCTGAATCCATATGCCCAGTCAGTGAGTGTTGGCACATCTGGTGCAATATGGGTCTACTCTGATGGTGGGTATAGCAGATACCCGAAATTGCCACCTGCACTCCTCTCCACATCTTACTTATAAACCTGATTGTGTGCCACGACTCTGCCCCCACACCCACAAGTCCCTGATTTGTTCCCATGGCTCTCGACATCTGCCAGGGGACAATGGCTGAGAACAGGATTTCAAATAGTAGTGAGTCTATTCATCATAGACTTCATTGTTGTTGCCTTGGTTAAATGAGCTTTACAAGGGCTTCAGAAAACAACACCTAGGTCCTTTAACATAATCTGCTACATAAGCAATTGCTAGTCTTGATGCCTAGGCATCACATCACAGGATGAACTGTTGAGGTTTATTACTCCATAATATTGCTGCATTGGCATCCATTTTATGTGGCCAAATGGCCTGCAAGGGCCTTGAATAGACACTAGCCTTGCAGAGTTACAAGTAAACATAAGTCCCTGACATGATTCCCCCAACCAGCCTTGTGATAAGAACTCTTCTCTACTTCCCAGGGCCTTTGGTGTGAGCCTCTTAAGTAAGACCCCCGTGAAGCATACCAACCCCCCACTCCACTCTTTTCTGGTTTAAATTGAGCAATTAGGACTTAGCCCAAGAGCTCCAAAGCACTCCCACAGACCCTAATAAAGGCATATGCCCAGGTCCTGCCCCTCTCTGTCTACACCCTGCCTTGACCTCCCTGTGTGGCCCCTTAAGGCCTGCTGTGTCCCTCCTCCAGGACCTGTGAGTAATTAACTTCTTTATTTCAGTTTGTCTTGTGGTCTGTTGTTGAACCCTGGCTTGTCATTCAGCAACCTTGGGCTCTACTTAACAAGTTAATTTAATGCAGTCACAACTATGAGCCATTCTCATAGATGTGAAATAAATGTTACTTGTGGTTTAACTGTCATTTTCTGAATTTCTAATGAGGTTGAGTACTTACTTTTTATGCGTTTAGTAAAGATTTATCTTCTGTATATATCTTCTAAAACATTTTGCCCAATTTTTTATTGAGTTATCTTTTCTCAGATACTTATAGTCTTGCTTGCCTTTTTATCTTTCATTAGTATGTATTGATGATGAAAAATATTAATTTGGGACTTTTTGCATGGTTTTAACTCAACATACCAAGGCAGAAGTCATGAAGATATTATTTCACATAATTTTCTAAAAGTTGAGTAGTTCTGACTTTCATATTAGGATGATAATTCACTTGGATTAGCTTTTTATGTATGATATAATGCGAACTTTCAATCTCATTATTTTGCATACTGATATCCAATTTTGTTAACAGTATTTACTGAAAAGTCCACTCTTTCTGACAGATTCTGCAATATGGCCTCTGTCACAAATGAAGTTCCCATATACATGTAAGAGGGCATTTACAGTCAATATTTAAGTTCATGGGTCTATTTTCAAATACTATACTTTATAACTATAGATCATATGATGTCCTGTTTTGATACCTGCTACGGTATCTTTCATCTTTTCCTATTTCTTCAACAGTGTCTTGGCCTGGGAACCTCTGCATATATTTTAAAAATCTAAATATGAATTTGAGGAGAGCTGATATCTTTATACTATTGAATTTTTCCATCTATGATTGCAGCATATGTCTTCATTTAGTTTTTCTTAAATTGCACTGCATAAATTTTTTTTTTATTTTATAACAATTCTAAGAATGATGGAGTAACTTGAACAGCCTGATGTTCTCACTGAGAACAACTAGAAAAGTAGTTGAAATAAGTTTTAAAAAAATTGAAGACATTGAAGTTCTACCAAGAAAACCAAGAATTAAGGAAACAAATTCTGGAAAAAAAGAACTATGAGGGAGTGATGAGACAACATTTTATGAGAAATCCAGGAAAACATTCTTTATCCCTAATAAAAAGGGACGACGAAATGAGCTGTAGGTACTAAGTCTCACGGGATCAGAGGGAAAAAATGCAGACATTAGGGACAGAAGTTGGAAAACTGATTCTAGTTACTGTCGAAGTTTATATAGAGACATTGGTTATATTCAGAACTTAGCATGTAAGATGAATAACAGGCTAAAACAAACCCCTCTGAAAATTATAGTGGTATAGTGGTTTTTTGTTGTTGTTTTGTTTGTTTTTTTCACTCTTGTGCAAATAGTGACTTAAATACTAGAGTTCTTCAGCACTTTAAAGATAGTATTCCATTGATATCTGGCCTTTATATACCTAATGAGAACTTTTCAGTCCTTAAAATTATTGTCCTTCTATATGTAATTTATCATTTTTCTCTAGATATTTTCAAATTCATTTTTTATTTTTGGTGATGGATAGTTTGATATGATGTACCTAGGTAATATTTAAGTTTATATTGAGTTTCTAATTTATAAATTTGTCTGTAATCAATTTTTTGTTTTATTTTTTATCATTAGTTCTTCCAATACTAATTCTTTTTTATTCTCTTTTCTTTTTTTCTGTGGCTCTAAGTCTCATATGTAACTTTTTGTTAAGGTTACCTTTCAATCCTTGAGGTCCTGTTAATGTTTTTAAATATTTTTTCTCTTTTATTATATTGAATAATGTCTTCAAATCTATCATTAATTTCACTGACATCCTTGTAATTTTCATTCTCCTATTAGCTTTATCTAATAGGTATTTTATTTTAGATATTATACAGGGTCCGGCAAATGTAACTCCCAGACTTAAGTTATGATTTTATTACAAAATCATAATTATACATGCTTATGATTTTGTAGCAAAAGATTTGGTGTACTCGTAGACTACCAATTCATAAAAAAGGGGCATTGTTTTTGCCAGTCCCCCTATTTTTCAAATTAAAATTTTCATTAAAAGTATTTCCTATTTCTCTACTGAAACATCCTATTTTTTAATTCATTATGAGTATGTTATTTCTAACTTCATTGAGCACAGTTCTCTTTGTCTCTGTTAAAGTCCTTTAATGATAATTCTAACATTTTGGTTGTCTTGGGATTGACATCTGTTGTCTTTTCCTTTAGGATGGTTCACATTTTCCTGGCTCTGTATGTTGGGTAATTTATGACTGACATTATAAATATTAAATTGTACACACTCTGGATGTTGTATTCTTTGAATGAGAGTTGTTATTTTCATTTAGCAACAAGGTAACTTGTCTAGGCTTAAACTTCAAGTTCTGTCATCTTACTTTTGGTGACAGTGCATATCTCACCTAAGAATGCTTGGTCCAGGAGTCATAAATATGAACATTGTTTATACACACAGATTGGGTTTTCTTTTCTTGACTTTCTCCTTTCTAGTCTTTCCCCACTATCTGGTAATAACCCCCTAGATTTTCCACACAGAATCATAATGAACTTTTTATTAAAGTGTGAACTTCCCTCTGCCATCACCACAATTGCAACTACTTTCTGCAAAGGGCCACAGAAACAAATAACTCACTATGTTCTTTTCACTTACTCCATTTTTCAATTCTTTTTCAAAGTCTACATGCTTTGATCACTTTCTGGAGTCTTCCAGTAATTGACTTTTGCATTTTGCCAGAAGTTATAATTGTTATCTATGGAGTCAGGGTTTTCATTTGTTTGTTTGTTTATTTGTTAGTTTTTTGTTTAAGGAAATAATTTCCCTAAGACAGAAACAGAACTCTTTTCCTCTACCTCTTAACATAATTTTATTTATCTACTGGAATTCTTTATCAATTCAAACATTACCTTTCTATTAACTCTTTCTTTTCTCTTAATTAGGCATCATATACTCTCACTTCTTTACATGTATCATAATTTGATATTATGCTAGACAGTGTGTATAAAAAAATAGAAGTTGAAGAAAATACTATATACTCCAGAAAAGAAATGGTTTTTCTCCTGACAGGTTGCTTGTACCAAGGGCTGAGTCAATCTAAGCTGCCATTTTAAGCTGAGTCTGAGCTATATTAAAGCTTTAGATAGATTCACTTTATCATAGGCTTCAAGTGTTTTGAGGGTAGGATCAGGATTTTATTTTCAACAGAGATTTGAGCCTCAGATCTCTGAAGACTTTGCATATCTTTATACATTTTACAGTTCAACTTTCAAACCTGTAGGAGGCCATCTTCTGCATTATAGCCTAGCCATGAGATTTTTTCATTCTTCTGGGACGTTATGTTTGCTTCCCAGATCTCCCCTGGGCTGTTTTGATGGAGGAGATCTCTTTTCACCCTGCCTTCCTGTTCCTAACTTTTGGAGGGCCATTTCTATGTCTTTTATGAAGATTCAGTAGTCCCAGAGGGACTTCTCTCAGCTCTCCTGATAAGTCCCCAGCCTTCAGACATATGGTGCATTTCACTCCATGCTGTGTGCCCCAGAGAGTTTTTCTTCATCTCTTGACCTGTCCCATGTATAAACTTGGGGAAACTAAAGGGAAGGAATTTATTTCAAGTCTCTTGCTTTTTCCCAGGCTTAAATTCACTAAACTTTATTCATCCAGTGAAGGCCTGTGGGAAATGTGAATGTGAACTTACCATGTCACTAGGGCTCCTCTAGTGAACCATGTCACTAGGGCTCCTCTAGAGGCTAATCCTTTATGCATATTCACATTAAATACTGCTAAAAGTGTGGCTGGGTTTTCCTTACTCCATCATTAGAGAATACTTCCTCTTATTGCCTGAAGGCAGTTCTGGGTATCTTCTACAATAGGAAAGACACAACTTGCTACATCTTCTGAGATGTATGTAATTATTTTAGAGTCTTTGCTTACTCTGCTCAGGTATGGTAAAACAAAACAAAAAGCTAAATGATTTTTGTCTGCTGAGCTTGTTCTCACTGTTAGGATAAAAACAACAGTTCCATGTGATTTTTTAATATTTGCACTGGGAAGACAATTGTGTTCATGGGCTTTTAGTTTTCCCGTATAGTTGTTTTTTATGGTTTTATGAGAATACATAAGAACTAAAAAATCTAGTCTTTCACAAAATTCCTGCCTGTTTTTATTAATTAATTCAAGCAATTATTTATTAAATATTAATTGATTTATTAAATTAATTAATAGAAAACAGGCAGGGATTTCATTTACACATTTAAAAACCTTATTTTTTATATTTATTGCAAACTTTTAGACAAGCATTTAACTCTGAATTGAAAAGGACATGAATGACAACTATATTTCCAACATTACATATGGAAAATTGGTTTCCTAATTTTAAAATTAACTATTATGAGATTTCTAGAAAAATTATATTCAAGATTAATTTGAGACAATCCGATATTTATTTACATTTAATTGAAGCAATTCATAAGTACTTATTTCCTTCACTCTATATTTAAGAAAATATTTAAAAACAGCAAATCAAAACAAACAAAGAGAAAGAAAATCAGAGAAGAAACACTGATTTTCCTTTAAGAAAGCTTAAAGGAAAACAAATATAAAACAAGTCACACTAATAAAACCCCCACAAAATACTTGATACATAATATTGTATTAGATACATAGCAATATCTAATGTTGCTTAGGTAGTATTTTCTAATATATATTTATATCTTAAGAAACAGCCAGCAGGAAGGTGAAAGCTATGACATCTTGCTGCTGAGATGCCGAGTGTGGTTTCTGGGGAGGGAGCTTGGCAGGGCCACTCTTCCTGCTTTGGCTGCATGCTGCCTCTATAACAGCACCTTGTGAAATAAACGCTGAACTTGATTTTTGATTTTTGATTTTGAAAAGCAAAAATCCTGTACAGATACTATCAGTTAGCAAAAACAGGTACTAATGTAGGTCTTTCATAAAAGAAAATTGGCATAAGGTATACTTTTGAAAAGGGGGGCTACCTGTAACTGCTATTCCTGTATTCTTCAGAATATGCTTCATACCTAGTCCACCAAGTCCAAAATAATGTGTAACTTGTATGTCCTGATAAGACCCCCAGAGAAGTGGGACAGGGTCTAGGGTTGTTCATTCTGGTTTACAGAACCAGAAAGAAGGAGAATATGTTAATCAACTTCATTATTAGAATGTTGTAGAAATCTAGGATGGCATGGCAATATCAACAAGGTGTAAGAATTAGGAGAGATATAACAAACTTACTCTAGAGATGGAGAATCTAAAAGCAGTTTGTACTTAGAGACACAGGCAGGCAACTGCAGAGAAATATTTTAATGTGGGGTTGGGGGTCAAAGAACTGAATTAAACACAGAGCCATTCTCAATTACCAAGAATAGGAAATGCCCCATTCTTAACATGACTGGAGAATAGTCTAGTTATCAAGGCACATTTAAGCATAAGGGAAAAGTTCTGGGCACAATTGCTAGAATTACAGGCGATTGTTACCTTCTAGTTACACATTTATACACTTGTTATATTTTGTCTAATTAACATGCATTATAAATATAATTAAAAAACAGAAATTTAAGAACATTTTTAAAACAAATGACTTGAGGCATAAATATTTTGATTATGTCTCAAAGCAAGGCAAAAATGCAACCATTAGGATGGTATTAACCGTCATTGGGTACAAAGAGCAAGAATGCCTTAATTCTGATAATAGTGTTAAGTTCTGACTACTGAAATATTTTCTGCCATAGTTAGGAATGGGACAAGATTATGTTGGTTCATGGTCATATCAAGTATCTCCAGAATTATGGTGGAAGGAAACACAATGTGGAGACTGAAAATCAGCCGGATACCATTCCTGACAATTTCTTCTTTGTTAGTAATTCTTAAAACAATCTGGCATGGATAACAAGAGAAAAGGTACATTTACCAAAATGGCTTATTTATATCAGCAATGACTACAACAATGATAATCAAGGTTTCTTATAGTACTTAGTTTTAAAGAAAAAAGGAAAATAAGTCATTTGTCCACTTTCCCAGCCTGTCAACTACACATCATTCTTTTTCAACTTTCAGAATATTGTCTTAGGAATTCTGAATCTACTTTGCTTTTGTGTCTAAATATTACAGACTTACTTTGTTAAAACAGAACCATTAATATTTTCTATGGCAAGACTGAACATTACTGTTAGCAATAAAATTGATAAGAGATTGTGATGTAATTATGAAGCCATTCAACAACTTACTTTGTATGTCTGCATGTATGTAGATACTGTATAAAGCAAGAAGTACATGGGGCCTACCTCCCAGAATGTATGGGTGTTGGAAGAAGATTAGTCTCAGATATATGAAATTCAATCCAAACTTAAAACAATCTTTAGATGGTTAGGAAAAATTTCAGGATGTCTAAATTATGATTATTTTACAGAGTTTGATTATGTTTCTGTAATTATTAATCTAAAAAATATCTAACAGAACCCATTAAATGGGCAACAGACATTAAAGTTTCTTTCCTATCATTTAGCTTCTCAGCTCTTTTGCAAATGTTTCTACATACCCATGATGGGATATGTAAGAAAGTTGCCAGGATTGTATCTGTCTAGTCTACAAAACCCCTACTCTCTGTAAAACCAAACACAATCTCATTACAATTCCAGTGATTCTCCTATAATAAGCAATTTATTTAATCTCTCTGGGTTTTAGTAAATGTTTCCTAAGAGGGTTATTTTTAAGAACTCTTCCAGATCTAGCAGTCTAGGATTTTGTGAATTCTGCTATTATTTTGTGCAGTGACATATGGGGAAAAAATTCATCACATGGTGCAACACATAGACGATGTACTATAGAATTGTACACCTGGAACCTATGTAATTTTTACTAACCAATGCCACTCTAATAAATTCAACAATAAAAAACTGTCATTGTTAAACTGTGAATGTTAAAGTCTACATAAAAGTGATGCATAAATAGCCAACTAAAAATATTAAAAATTGTTCACCTTTAAAACATATATGTGGATTTTTTGCCCATTTTCTTCATATAGTTTCTTTTTTTATTTTTTTATCATATGTAGGTGAAGAAAACTAATAAACATGCTGAAAGTAAATGATTAAAACTTCAATTTTTTGAGCATTTTATTTTGTTGCTATTGTTCGCTTGTTACTGATTTTGGGAGTGGGAGACAATTGGGCATTGTAAAGAATCCAAGTTCAGAGAATCTAATAGGTACTTCTACTGTGAAACAAAGCTTCTGCCATTAATGAACTCTTCAAGGGACCATACTAGCAAATATCAATGCATTTGTCACTACCTTAGCTTACGCATTTAGCAAGAACTAGGCAAGATTCTATTCACACACCTTCAATTTCTACCAGTTCTACCCACTGGCAGTAAAGTAGCTACTACAAATCATCATGCATATCAAAAAACTACTATTTTGCACTTCCTTCTATTAATTTAGCCTTCAGTGAAATCCTGCATTTAGGTTTCAGCATCACATTTGAAAAGAGACATAGAATAGAGTTCAGAGGAGAGCCACAAAGATGATAAAGGGTTTGGACTACAAGGGAGGTGGGCATGTTCTAGCCGGAGAAGAGAAGACTTGGGGGAGACATAACTGTCTACAGATTCGTTAAGGGATGTTCTAAAGAGGAGAGGGACCAATTCTCATTAGTCAATGAGAACAGAACCAGAAGCAATAGGATTCCATCCCACAAGGGAAAATTCGGTTTAAGTACAAGGACTAACTTTATAATAATATGAGGAGTTGGGAACGGCACCAGCTGCTGGGGAGGCTGTGGAGTCGCCATCACTGGAGAGATTCAGGGCTGAAACCCCACAGCCATTGATCAAGAATGACTTAGTAATAATAAAATCAATCCTGCTGTGATTCACAGGGGTGGATTAGTGCCCTGTGTAGGCCCTTCCAACCCAAATGATTATATGATTAAGATACCAGAACCCAAGGGGAATCGATCTGTATATAAGAGAGGGAAGAGAAACTCTTTACAAGCCACAGCTATAAATCTGAAAATTAGGCAATCAGGATGCTTAGCTAAGGGAGAAACTGAATCAGCATAGGAAATACGTTGGGAGATTGAATTAAAGAGCACAGCCTTTATTTTAAAATATTCATCTGACTTTTGTCAATGCTTCATGTAGAAAATTAAGACCCATGGCATTATTAATTTTCCTGACTAGTATTCAACTTGTATGCTGCAACAATAATTTAAATTATCAAGCAAAACTTAAAATCTTCTCATGGTCTGCAAAATAAAAACTGAAAGGGAGATAATTTTCAGGAAAATAATGTTTCCATATCAGATTTAGGGTCTTTTATTTGTGAAAAGCATTTCAATGATATTTTTGCTTCATACTCACCCAAGGGTTTCAACTGACGAGCATGCAACTCTAATTAAGATCCACGATCCACATAATTTAATCACAGTGTGGGTCAAAACTTACCAATTCAATTTTTTAATCTTAAAATTGATTTCTACGTCTGCGATTCCCAGAGTGAATTTCGGTATCATCCACAGTATTCTATTTCTCTCTGCTCTCTGCTTTATCACATCGCCTCTTGCTAGCACTGAGGCAGTTATTTTGAATCTTTGAAAAGGCAGTATTTAATTTTTCAGTTCATTTTCTCCCTCCCCACCTTTCCGGTTTGCCTTTAAGAGAACAAAATAACGCACCGCCCTCTGCTCCCCTGAGTGGGCTGTGTCATTACCATCCCCACCACCGGGGCTCCAGCGCGGGCTGTAGTCCATCATCCCCGTGCTGTCATGGTGACGATACGTGATGGAAAACGCCGTCCATCTGGGGGGGGGGGGGGGGGGGGGGGGGGGGGGGGGGGGGGGGGGGGGGCACGAAGGCCGGAGCGATGGTGAGCGAGCCCAGCGCAAGCCCAGAATGCGCAGCGGTGGTCGTCGCCCCCAAATAAAAGTAGAACCTTGTAAACTGAGAATCTTTAGACAGGAAGGAAAAGCCCTGGATTTTTTTTTTTTTGCTTAGAGACCTTTTATGTCTCCCAAAACATTAAAAAATAATGGATTCCCGAATTAAAAACCTTTCAAAGCTTCTCACTGCCATTTCCTGCTGTTATTTTTTTCTCTGTCTCTCATATGTGTTTTTTTCTTTCTATTCCCTCTGCTGCCAGCCCAAACTCAAACTCTGTCATTCTCCTGGACTACTAAAGTGTTCTCACTCTCTGCATTCTCTTTCTTTTTTTTTAATTATTAAATTTATTGGGGTGACATTGGTTAGCAAAAATTACATAGGTTCTGGGCCTGCAATTCTACAGTGCATCGTCGATGTGTTGTATTTTGTGTTCGCCACCCAAAGTCAGTTCTCTTTGCATCACCACGTATCTGATGCTCTTCCACTCTAACACACCTTTCATACCACAGCTTGATTAGTCCTGGCAAATCCTACACTCATCATATCAATCTTCTAATCAGATATTTAAAAAATTTTCCCATGCTCTATCAAATATAGTTTACATTCCCTTGCTTGGCACTCATGGCACTATAAAATTAAGCCTTAGCTTGTTTTTCTAGCTGCAAGGTATCTTGCATTGCCAAAAGATTCTTGGTCTTTCAGAATTTGCTTTCTTACCCATTTCCTACCTTGCCGAATAGAATCCCTGGTATTTCAGAATATGTTTTGACTTCTTATCTTTGTTCCTTTCTGAACCCTCCACTTGAGATGCAAAATAAACAATGGGTCACGCTTCATTGTAAGACATACCTGAATTCAGATGTATTGGGTATAAGCGAGGACATATTGCTTTATCTCTCTGATCCTCAGTTTCTTCAGCAGTAAACTGGGGATAACAATGCTATTTCAAAGAATTCTTGGGAGGAACAAATGAGAATGTACATAAAGCACTTAATGCATGAAAGTCAACATAGGCAGCTTTTTATTTGTTCTGACATTATTATTAATCTTTCAGTTCATTCCTTTAAGGTATTTCAAATGCCACTTACTCTGTGAGGCTTCTTTATCTCACTTTGCATTTCAATTGAACTTTCCGTCTTCCGATCTAGTATAATATTTTTATGTGGCATCTGTTACATCCTGCCATCTCTTATATTTCATGTAGAAAATGTAAGTCCTCTCAAATGTCTTGGTGATAGAAACTGTCTCTTATCTATTGCCCATATCACCTAGAAGTGATCAACATGATAGGTATTTAACATATTTTTTGAATAAATTCGATTTTATATGTGCTTTGTCTTACCCACTGCCAAGCTTAAAGAGGTTTTGGATTTACTTGGAACAATATCTAACTGTGATGGAATAAAATCTCAAGCACATTTTGGTTGGCAGAACAGATTAGTGCAATTGGCTGCTCTGCTCTCAGGGTGAAAGTAAAGTTAAAGCTGGTTTTGTGGAAAGATCATTTTCTACCTTCATCACTTAAACATTCTTTAATGGAAAAAAAAACTCTCTAAGATCTTAAAGTCTAGTGGTGCATCCTAATTTAAGTAACTGTATTTCTTCAAGCTGCTCTGCACTTAGCGTTACTTTTTCTAAGGCCCAAGCCAACTGGCATGCCGGTAGACGCGTCCTCATTTCAGGTTTTAGCCCTTTAATTGTAATCCATTTTGCTATAGGAAATATGTCTACAAGTCTGCCATATGAAAAGTACATAATTTTTAAGGTTTCTTCAAGTACTGTATGTGCATTGACAAAAACACAATACAGTTAACACCCACACTCCCCTTTTCCTTTTCCAGCTCAACACTGGTTTGCATAACAGTAACATGGATGTGTGGCTAGGAGGAAACTATTTTTTCTTGCAATCAATGAACAGTATAGTGTTTTTGCTTTTAAGATCACTGTGGCCATCAAGGGTCTTTCCATCCACAACAGCCTGTTTTTTAACCTTTGGGTCCCTGGTCCCTGTGTAACTGCTGAGTGATGCTGCGTGTTCTCCCATCTCCGCCACCAGCACGGTCTCTCCTTTCTGCTCTGCAGTGCTGACCTGTTTGGCTTCCTGCCACCCTTCTTAGCCTTTGCACATGCTCTTTCCTGAGACCATGACTGCTCCTTGACTTTTCTGCATTAAACATTTATTAAAATTTTACATTAAAAATTCCTTCTTAGAAAAAGTCTTGCCTAGCTGATGTTACACGCAGCTCCACGGATTAATCAGTCGGTCCCCACTGCTAGAAATATGCTGTACTCCTCTATGATACGTATTTCACTTGTAATAAAAATAATTAATTTGCATACACATTTGCTTAAGATGTATTTCCCTGAATAGAACCTCAATTCAATGAATGAAGAGAATATGTTTGCCTTACATCTGTATCTCCAAAACCTGCTACATGAAAGACTCTCAATGAAATTTTCCCGGGTGAACCAAGAAAGTGTATCATGAAACCGGACATTTCCCAGTGAAAAATTAGGTAGTGGGACATCCATTCCTCCTGTAACCAGCTGATAAGACAATTTCTTCTTTATGAAAAGACAACCTAAAAATCTCACAGAGACTTTTATTTACTACTATACTAAAATAAATCAGAGTAATCAGTTGAAAAGAAAAAATAACCCTCCCTCCCAAAATAATTTGCTTGCGTAGATTCAAAATGGAGACATGAATCGTCATGTAAGTGACACTAACATTTTGCATATAATTTAATATAATTCTGAACTAGGAAATACAGTGAAAACAGATAATTTCTCTTACTTATGAGGAACATTTATGTCTGTAAAGGTCTTCCTAATTGGTAAGTTTTAATAGCTTGATCTTCCTAAGAAGATGACTTAAGAGTTATCTAACCTTTCAAACAAATTGTGCCATTTGTTTACTGGTTGTAAATTCCATCATCTAAATAAGAGCTTTCATAATTTCTGGTTTTAACAGAAAAATATTGATCTGGTTTATGGACTTCAAGCATCTGGCTGAAACAACGGTGCTATGTGGCTTTAATTCTCTGGATCTAACTGCTTTTATTTCTTCTGAGTTAGGGAGACAGGGGATTGGAAAGCAGATAACTGATGGGGCTGCGCATCTGTGTATGGGCTCTAATTCTTCTAATTCTGATAATAAGATTTTCTACTTGGACCTTCTTAGAGTAAACATTTGTAGTGTAGGCTTTTTAGACTTGGTCAAACACACAATAAAGAATATTTATCTAAGTCACATCAGTGACTAAAACACTAAATGTATCATATAGAGAGCATTATCAATAACTAAATTTCATATGAGTTCATTGTTGCCCATCCTGACATCCTCAGAGAGCCATTTTCACTCTTTTTGGAAAAGATTTGACAAATGTTCCTTAGTTACAAATAGGCAGGTTGCTGGCTAGTCTTCCTACCTTGGTTAGTTTTATGCTTTTCTGCTTTTTTTTTCTTTCTTTCTTTTTCTCCCCATTCGTGCTCTCATCTCTCTCTCCCTCCCTCCCTCCCTCCCTCCCTCTCTCTCTCTCTCTCTCTCTCTCTCTCTCTCTCTCTCTCTCTGTCTGTCTCTCCCCTCCCCACTCTCTCTGCCCCTATGGTACAATTCACATCAACCCATTATGAACATAGTCTCTGGGTTGGACTCCCAGGTTCAACTCTGGGGCTATTTCCTTAAAAGGAGTTTGGCATTGGAAAGATTACCGCTGCGTGTGTCATTTGCTTTATTTGACTAGTAATAGTATCGACTCACAGAACCAAGTAAGATCATTTATGTGGAGTCCTTAGCCCAGTTCCTTATACTTACTAAGTGCTAAGTAGTAGCGATGATCACTACACTTGCTATGGATTCTGGTTTTATGTTTGTCACCCAACCTTTATACAGTTATATTGCTTTTCCTACATTCTTTATTTTAAGTACTATTTTTCTAATTTTTCTACAATTTCTCTCTCAGGTAGTTTCACCCTTTCATACCAGTCCAAGCACTTCCACCACTATTCTTTTCATGCACTGCCTTTTGAGCTTTTCTCATTTTATTAATTCACTACAATGCCATTTGTAGGTTCCCTGGGCTCATTGCAACTCCCACCTCCACTGCCATTTCTGTACCTATGGCCGTACAACAGCCCATTTCCCAGAGGCTGCTATCTTGGCTATACTTGGCTCCCATGCTCATATTCACCACTCCAAAATATGTTCCTTTCTCTCCCACAATGGAAGGAACTATTTCCTACAGAAAAACCCTATAGTTTTGACAGTGCTGGAGGAAAGGTAACTACTCCCCCAAAAGTACATATATTTATAGACATTAGGAAAACCACCCCACAAAAGAACATTACTTGATCTATGAATACTTAAATTCTTCTATGCATCCCAATATAACTGTGAGGCAGAATGCAAGACATTCTTTCTTGCTTCATCTCTGCTGCTGTTTGAGAGACCAGAGTTTATACTCCTCTGTATTATCCACTGCATGTTTGTTAAATATGCAGTATCCATGTGGCTACAGTTTATCCTTTTAATTATTCCAAAATATGAATATGTTAGGACTTATATATAGGGGTTCTTAGATAAAACGAATTAACACATGAATAGTAATTATCACACTAACTGTAATATTAGCACACATTTCACGATGGTTATTATCATCGGCAGTAGGTGTTGGCACGGGTAGTAGTGATGGTGGTGGTTTTGTTGTTATTAAAATGAGTAAATCATAGAAATGTTTTTCAAATAAAGATCTATTAGAAAATCACTCATACTTGACTTATAACCTCATTAGCAACAAATCATTCAATTCAGGCACCAAAGTGAAATAAAAAAGACAATGAAAGCCACAGTTAGTTGATATTTGCATACTAATCAATAAACATATTTTTCCCAAGAGTTATTTCGACTAACATCTAGATTCTTGGGGATTGTGGCAATCTTTAAATGTTTATAGAATGGACATGACCTCAGTACTCATCTTCTAATATTGCTTACTAACCACAGTTTTATTGTGGAAATTAGAGGTGATTTAAAAATTATTGAGGTCAAAGATTTAGTACAGACCACCGTATTCTAATTGATTTTTATTTCCCTTTTATTGTATTACTGAGTTAGCAGATCCTGCTTACTCATTTCTTAAAATTACATTTTACCTCATTTATTGCCAGCACTTCTTAAAGATTTTGTTCATTGAGAAAAAACATTTCTGATAGAATTGAAGGGAATACTCCTTCCCTCAAAATCTATACTCAACATTAGTGTGTACACCTAGTGAGAATTGATTTTTGCTTTATGAGAAACAATTTTAAGTTTTCTCATATAAGTCATCAAACTGATAAAATATATATACAGTTTCAAATTTTTTTTTCTCAGTTTACCAACAAACTAGAAATTGGATCCTTGGAGTAGACAAACTTTAGATACAGGTTCAGCCAAACTGATTCGCATCTCTGTCACAGTACCTCATGGTATCTCTCTGGAAACTTTCTACAGAAGAAAAATAAAGTTAAATTATTGTCCTAGGAAATCCAAGGGAATTTCAGGTGGATCTGATAAACTGACTTCATTATAAATAATACTATCTCATTAAATGAAAGACAGGTATGAATAATGCTGAAATTATATGGGGAAAGATGCAAGCTATGACACTCATTTTATTTTCTGCCTCAGTCCGTGGAGTGATTAACATTTACCAAGCAATAACAACTTTTATCATATTGAGAATTTGTATGTGTGTATTTGTTGCAGACAGAGCGAGACCGAGGCCCTGACATTCTCTCCTTTCATTCTAGAATTCAATGTCTGCCAGAGAAATGATGCCTTTTGGAAGAGTGATTGGCTTTACACAGACAACGTAAAAGTTCCCAGGTAAAAGTTCCCAAATGAATGCCTCTCAAAGGTAAGAGCTTCCCTGAAGAACAGTGTCAGGAATGCAATCTTTGGCATACCTACATTTTGCTGACATTTCCTTGACCTACACACTGATGGTCAGGCTAAAAGTTAGAACTCTCGTGAATCATGTGGAAAAACCTTCACCTCGGTACAAAAACAGAGTTAAATTCCTGGCATGTGCTTTTATGATGGCATGTGCTCCTTTTGACTCCAGGAAATTAATTTAAGATCCATAAGGTGCCATAAAATTTGACATAAAATTGTAGAAAACTCATTCATTGGTCTAAATATTCATCTGTTTCTTAAAGAAAATTATCAATATTTTGAAGGAAGAAAATCACAATACTATGAAAATGAAAATTTAATCTGCTCCAAGGTTCTTTAAAAAATTAAGAGCTGAGCTACTAAAGCATTATTTTCATTTTATGAAAAAATTTGAAATAGAACTCATCTTTTAATCCTACAGATTTAAATACCTATTCATTATTGAAATATTGAAACATAATTCACCGGTTGGAAATTGCTTAATAATGGTTAAACTTGTCAAATAAATAAATAAATATAAAGGAAGGTGAAAAGAAAAGACGGAGGAAAAAAGAAAGAGACATAAAAATGAAAGAAAGAACACATGGGTGCTGAAGAAAGAAAAACTAAAGAAAAAAGTTATGAACATTAAAAGGAGAGCTTAAAAATATATATTTCCCAAGACAGGAAATAGACCTTAAAATTTTAAAAGACTAAAAATCATGTAATGTACACTCTCAGCCCGCAATGAAATTAAAATAGAAATCAATATGAGTAAAATAGCTGGAAAATCCCAAAATATGTGAAGAACAAATAACAAATTTTTAAATAACATGTAGGTCAAAGCAGAGAAATCTCAAGAGAAATTAAAAATATTTTGCACAAAGTAAAAAATAAAATATTAAACTGTCAAATTTGTTGGATGTAGTGAGTAGTGCTTACAGGGAAACATATGAGGGCTGTCCTAAAGTATCCAGCCACATAATATGAAAAATAGAGGCATTTATGGCTTGTATAGCTCTTCTTATGTATTAGAAAAGAAGACATAAAACCAATAATCTAAGCTTCCATGTCAGGACACTAGAAAAAAGAGAGCAATAAAATCCAAAGTAAGCAGAAAAAAATAAACAATAAAAATTAGAAACAAAATCAATAAAATTGACAGCAGAAAATCAAGATAAGGTCAACAAAACCAAAATCAAGAGGTTCTATATAGTATACCACAAACATCCAATTAAAAAACACCATAGAAGGAAACATTTTATTCATAGGTGATACAAAGATATAAATTCCAGTAATAAACTTATAAAAGTGTGCATATATTATATGATACAGCTACTAAATTTACTACATTATATAAAAGGTTAAAATAAATGGAGAACTATTTGTGTATGCTCAAAAATAGGATGACTTTCTAATAAAAAATAAAATAAATTTTATGTGTTTAATAATTATTTAAAATAAATACAATAAAATCATTATAAATTTCATCAAGAAACAAATAAAATTAATCTAACTATTTTGAGAATAATAATAATAACTAGAAGATATTTTTACTCTCAACTATTCAAGTTCAATATGAAATTAAGTAATGTGAAATGCAGGAATAAATGTTAAAATTAATAGAAATCTCAGAAATTGGTATAAATATTGACACTAATTCGATACAAAAATGATTTTAAATCAGTGGCGGTAGGAAAGAATACTTAATAAATTGGTATGGAAATATTTGTTATTGAAGGAAAAATGTTCAGACTACTCTATTTTACATATAAGCACAGGAAATTTAGGATCACTACTTTAAGAAGTTAATCATGAAAAAATGAAACAATAAATATATATTCTTATATGCAAAAATGGTAAATAAAATCTGATGGAGATAAGTACAGAAAAGTAAAAAAATTCTGTATGTCAAATTTATCAAAAATAAAATCAGAAGGAAGTAGCAAACTAGAAATATATGCAGGAAAAATATTAATATTCTTATAACAACAGGGTGTTCAAATAGAAGGAAAAATGTTAAATATCCAAATATTAAAAATAGCAAAGGAGCTTGAGCTGGCAAGTCACAAAAGTAAAAATAGGAATGACCAATGAACTTATGAAATTTCATTCAAACTGCAAGTAATCAAAGATGCAAAAATGTAATTGCTAACAAGGTAAGTCTTTTTCCTATCTACTAATCATATTAGTAAAGATTTTTGAAAATACATTTTATATATATATATATATATATATATATATATATATATAAATTCTTAATTTTTCAAGGAAATTATATTCTCATAAACTGATAGTGTGTAAAATGACCCAATTTTTCTAGAGAAAAACTTGGAAATATGAATCAAAAGCCTCAAAAATAATGTAAATTTGTTTTGAGCCAACAGTAAAAAATAATGCTAGATGTAGTTACAGTTATGATTATGAAAAGGTTGCAATCAGTGTAAATGTCCATAGAGAAAATTGGAAAAATAAACTATAGTATATTTAACATATATATATATATATATATATATATATATATATATATATAAAACCTTAAAAATACTTAATTTCATAGCAAATTGTTCATGATAAATTGTTATTAAAGGATAAGTTACAGAATAATATGCATAGCGTGCTCCCAATTTTGTATTACCAAACTAGCAGAAATACATATAAAGGATTATGTGTGAGTGTAGGTGTGTAACTGTATACATATAGCAATTGTTATTTGGATTTTGAGATTATAGGTAGTTTTGTGGTTTTTTTCTGTCAAAATTTTTTACTTTGGAAAAAATTGATTCAAACAAGAAAACTTGAATTTGACCTCAATTAAATAAAAATAAATTAAATTAAAGGACTTGGCCTGTGATGCTGATAAAAGATAAGAGGAATTACAGTGCAATTAGCAGTATTTCTAAAGAGGAACACAGTTTAAAACTCAATGACATGTTGCTTTAAAAAATACAACACATTCAGAATGAAGTGTCAAAGAAATGGTAACTTCATTAATAACACTTTATGTAATGGTATACAAAAAAATGGCACTATCAAATCTCATTACCCCAAAATGTAATGACTACCAGCTTTCCAACTGTTCCTGCTAAAAGCATAGATTATCTTGACTATCATTATGGAACGTACTATTTCCCAAACCAGTTTTCCCTGCTCCTACGTTACAGAGACAGATGTTTCAGATGAAGGTGAAAGAACACATAGGCATCTGTAAACTTCAGCATCAAAGTGCTGAATAACAACACTGGTGTCCATTGTTGCAACTCCCTGAAGCTGGGTGTTTATGAGAAATATCCAGAGGACAAAAGTAAGGCATGGAATTGGACAACCCCCTCATTGGTAACTTACATCCTGAAACAAGAGATTTGATTACCCTTATCATTATCTCTGCTTGCTGAGCAGAGCTCCCAAAGCTATTAGTGGTCATAAAATTACCCAACTGTTTTTTAAATTCAGCCATAGTATTTGACTCAGTGACCTCTTCGGTCAATGAATTTCACAGGTTGACTATGCACATGCATAAGGCATTATTTACCTCAACTTGTTCTGAATTTACTGCCCTTTTTAAAAATCAAGTATCTCCTTGTCCTCATCTTATTATCAGACAAGGTTAAAAAAAAAGTTGTCCTTTGTAATTTGGAATGCTTCAATAAAGGACTTCTGTAAAATACACTGGATTTTATAATCTTTTATTAGGAAAATGAAAAATCTAGCTATATTCTATCCAGTCTCTATTTATATTTTATTCTCACCATGGCTTCTTATTACTTGGATGCGAATTCAATGTCTGCGATACCTCATCATTTATTTCTTTTGCACAAGAATGACCATCATAAATATACATTTTTAATAAGAAAATTCAAATTTGTAATGATGTGAAAAGATTAAATTCTTGCTAATACCATGATCTCTATTAATTAAAATTGTTGTCTTGGTTTAAACAAATACATTCAAAATCTTAAATTTCAAGCTAACTGAACCAGCAGAGAATGGTATACTCTAAATCAGGGCAGTTGGGAAATTACTTTGTATAGTAGATTCTTTCACCTAGATTGTTCTTCAGAGATGTAGATCCATCAAAATTAGAGGAATGAATAACTTGGTCATTCTTTTGTAAATCACCTGAATAAATAATTTTGTGTTTTAACACGAAGTTGGTCTTCATTAATTGGGCACATTTCTCACCACAATACAAGCATACCTCAGAGATCTGGGGAGTTGAGTTCCGGACCACCATAGTCAAATGAATAAAGTAATAAAGTTAGTCACACAGCATGTTTTGGTTTCTCAGTACATGCAAAAGTTGTGTTTACACAATACTGGAACTTCTGAAGTGTGAAATAGAATTATGTCTACAAAAACATGCTAACTTCAGTTAAAAATACTTTAATGCTAGAAAATAATAATTATTATCTAACCTTTCAGCAAGTTGTTATCTTTTTGATAGTGGGGGTCTTGCCTTGACGTTGATTACTGCTGGCTATCAGGGTGGTGGTTGCTGAAAGCTGGGGTGACTGTGGCAATTTCTTAAAATTAGACAGTGAAGTTTGCCACATTGATTAACTCTCTTTCATGAACAATTTCTCTGTAGCATATAATGTCATTTGATAGCATTTTAGTCATGGTAGAACTTTTTTAAAATTATAGTCAATTCTCTCAAACTGCCTCTGAATCAACTGCCTGTGTAATACTCTAAATCTTTTGGTGTCATTTCAACAATTTTCACAGCATCTTCGTGAGTAGCAGATTTTATCTCAAGAAACTACTTTCTGTGCTCATCCATAAAGCAACTTTGGGTTTTATCATTCATAGCAATGTGGTCATATCTTCAGGCTTCTCTTCTAATTCTAGTTCTCTTGCTATTTCGATTACCTGTGCAGTTATTATATAATACTTCCTCCACTAAAGGCTTGAACCACTCAAAGTCATCCATGAGGGTGGAAACTTCTTCCAGTCCTTGAACATGTTGATATTTGACCTCTTCCCATGCATCGTAGGTGGTCTTAATGGCATCTAGAATGATGAACCCTTTCCAAAGGTTTTCTATTTACTTTGTCCAAATCCATCAGAGGAATCACTATCTATGGCATCTATAACCTTATGAAATGTATTTATGAAATATAGGACTTGAAATTCAAAATTACTCCATGATTTATGGGCTTCAGAATGGATGTTGTGTTGGAAGGAATGAAAACAACATTAATTTCATTGTACACTCCATCAAGCTCTTGGGTAACAGGGTGTATTTTCAATGAACAGTAATATCTTGAAAGAAACCTTTCCTTCTGAGCACTAGTTCTTAAAAATGGGTTTAAAATATTCAGTAAACCATGTTATAAACAGATGTGATGCCATTCAGGTTTTACTGTTCCATTTACAAAGCACAAGCAGAGTAGATTTAGCATAATTCTTAAGGGACCTAGGATTTTCAGAACTGGTGAGTGGCATTGGCTTCAACTCGAAGTCACCAGATGCATTTGACCCTAATGAGAATGTTAACTGGTCCTTTGGAGCATTGAAGCCAGATGTAGACTTCTCCTCTCTATCTGTGAAAGTCCTAGACAAAATCTTCTTTCAGTACAAGGCTGTTTCATCTTCATTAAAAGCCTGGTGTTCCGTGTAACAATGTTCATTAATTATCTTTCTAGATCTTCTGAATAACTTGTAGAAGCTTCTACATTAGCAACTTCATCTTTCTTTTTTTGTACCTTAAAACCAAGTTTTGCTAGCTTCAAACTTTTCTTCTGCAGCTTCCTTACTATTTTCTGCTTTCTTTTTTTTTTTAATTCATTTTTATTGTTAGACTTATTGGGGTGACATCTGTTAACAAGGATTACGTAGGTTTCAGGCATACAATTCTACAGTGCATTGTCAACTTGATGTATAATAAGTTCACCACCTAATGTGACTTCTCTTTCCATCACCTTATATTTAGCTTCCCCCCCAACCCCCTCTCCTTTCTCCCCTCCCTAACCCACTTGTCCCCAAATAAACATTAAACTATCGATTGTGTCCGTGGGTTATTTGTTTCTTCAATTCTTTTTTCTTTGCTTTCAGTTTTATATTCCCCATATGAGCGAGGTCATACAGTTCTTTGTTTTTTCTGTCTGGCTTATTTCTCTTAGCATGATGATCTCCAGGTCCATCCATTTTGTCGCAAATGGCAATATTTCATCTTTTCTTATAGCTGAGTAATATTCCATTGTGTATATGTACCACAGCTTCTTTATCCAGTCGTCTGTCGCAGGGCACTTTGGTTGTTTCCATGTTTTGGCCAATTTTCTGCTTTCATAGAAGTAAAGAGAGTGAGGGCCTTGCTCTGGATTAGGCTTTGGCTTAAGGAAATGTTGTGGCTGGCTTGAGCTTCTAACGAGACCACTAAAACTTTCTTCATATCAGCAATAAGAATGTTTTGCTTTCTTATTATCTGTGTGTTCACTGGAGTAGCACTTTTAATTTCTGTCAAGACTTTTTTTCTTTGTGTCATTGCCAAGGTTTCCAGACAGGGCAGGTTTCGGCGGTGGTACACCCAATTGAAAAAACACAGGCGGAGCCGACATGGGGGACCATAAACACACCAGCAAGCAGGCTCCTTTACTGCTGCACCCGGGACCACATATACGTATTCACACAAAAGCGGCATCGTGCCGCATCTGCCCAGTAGCAGTTGTTTAGGTTTTCACGGTTACATGAGGCGGTACATGCGCAGTAACTGTCAGCCCCAGGCATTCCTCAGCCCTAGAGAGGGACTGATTATACCAAGGTCAAACCTGGACGGCGGGCCTGGCTTTAACTCTTTATAGTGGGCTTGGTTTTAACCCTCTGGGGACTGACACTCCACCCCTACAGGGCCGCCGCACGGGACTTTGTCCATAATACATATCCTTGAGCCCACAGCCCACAGCAGCAATATAGGGAACAGCAAAAGACTCCCAGACTGCCAGCAATAATTTCTAGGATCATTAGTATCCACTGCCAGCTGGATCCTAAGGAATTCCACCAAGTGCGAGGGGTCAGCACATGGGTAACATTTTGACACAAGTGTGGGGGCACCCAACCAGCAATGCGATTAGCAGCTGAGTGGTGGTGTTCTATACACAACGGGACTTGTTCCCATAGTTCCACGTGTTCCCCCACCACCCAACCCCACTCATTAGTCATTGCATAACCAAACAGAGGCGGTTGGTTATTATGGTCCCTGCGGAGCAAGTTGTCCACTGCCCGGCGCCGTTGGCCCCATTCAGCGGTGCTGCTCCATGTACGTAACCACGTCCAGCTGTGTAGGGAAGCCGGGTGGATCCGCCACGGAAGGCCCTCAGCTGCCTCCACCGGTGTTTCCGTGCAGATCCAGCGGTGGGGAACATTGTGCACCTGAGTACGTGCCCAGGACAGGGTACTATTGCCTGCTGTTAGCCTGGGCAGTAGGACAGAGCACAGTGACACCATTAAAGGAAGATCTTTACCCTCAGGTAAAATACAGGCAATGTGTCCATCTTGTGACAACAGTGTGGCCAGTAAGGGCCTTGCCCCTGTCCGTGGCATCCATAACCAAGACTGAACCAGCCCTCTACCGGATCCCTTGATTGGATGGTTACAGGATTAGGACCTGTTATGGCCTCACAGGCCCAAAGGGCAGCATAAATAGCAGCTAGCTGTTTCTCCATAAGGGAATAGCGGGCTTCCGCCCCCTTCCACAACTGAGACCAGAAACCAATGGGCACTTTACGAGTCCCATGTTTCTGCCACAAGCCCCATCCAAACCTATTTTTATCTACTGACACCGTTAAAAGGAACGGTAGGGTGGTGTCAACCACCCGTAGGGTTTGGGCTTGAGCCACTGCCTGCTTGGTGGCTCAAAATGACTGCTCTATCTCTGGGGTCCAATCCCAAGTAGCCCCTCGCCGTATCAGGCGATGCAAGGGGTGAGTTAAAGTGGCTAAATGAGGAATAAACACCCTCCAATAGCCCAACAAACCCAAATAGGCCTGCAATTGCTTCACTGTTGTTGGCCGGGGATATGCCTGTATCTTATCTATGACTGCCTCCGGCATAACCTTAGTCTTACCCGACCAGACAACTCCCAAGAATTTGACAGACAACCCAGGCCCCTGGACCTTGTCTGCACCGATGGCCCACCCCCAGGTTTCCAGGGCTTCTCGTGGACTGGTGGCCGCAGTCTCGAGCTCTGCAAGGGAATCAGACGTTAGCATTATGTCATCAATGTAATGAAACAGATGCACCCCTGCTGGCTTCCGCCAGGTGGCCAAGTCCTGAGCCACCAGTCCGTGGCACAGGGTGGGACTGTGCAGATATCCCTGGGGAAGCACCAGGAAAGTCCATTGTCGTCCTTCCCACGTGAAGGCGAACTGCTCTTGAATCTCCGGCGCTATATCTATGGAGAAAAAGGCGTTTGCCAAATCCACAACGTAGTGACACTGTCCCAGTTCATGTGTGAGTTTGTCCATAAGATCCATTACATTGGGCACAGCTGCATGTAATGGGGGCGTCACTTTGTTCAGCTCACGATAGTCCACAGTCGTTCGCCAGGAGCCGTCAGGCTTTCTCACTGGCCATACGGGGGAACTGTAAGGACTGTGCATTGGGCAGATTATCTGGGCTTCTTCAAGCTTGAGAATGGTACAACCAATCTCTTCATGCCCTCCTGGTAGCCGATATTGCTTTGTATGCACAACACGGGTAGCCTGGGGCAGTACCAAGGGGGCATGATGAGGATGCGTACGCAGGCAAAATTCTCCCATTGTCATCAAAATCGCCAGTCCTTGCAGCACATCCACCCCTAGAATATATTCTGCGATAGGGGAGACATAGACTTTATAGTCTTGTGGGGGCAATCGCCCTATGCTCAGGGTCACCA
>PVJL010015353.1:0-24629 GCA_004026885.1 Lyroderma lyra | reverse complement strand
AATTGCCTGATTCTTCTCCCTTCCAACTACATCCAATACTCACACTCTGCTCTAGAAACTGAGGTTTCCCAAACATGGACCAAACTCGTGAGCAGCAGTTGAATTTGCGTTTTGTGTACACAATGCCAACATCTGTGCTCTTTCTCACAGCGATCCAAGGATAGAAATTAGTGAAGTAGCAGAAAAATGCAGAGAGAGAAGGGGGAAAAAAAGAAGAAAGAAAGATAGAAGGAAAGAAAGAAAAAGAAAAGAAAAAAGAAAAATCTACCGTGCTGTTGGACTACAGATGGTGTGTCCCCACAAGGAGACCCCAAACATAAAAACCTCCTGCTCTGCGGGAAGGCAGTGCAGAAGGAGAGGAGCTGGGAGAGCTCTCTGCGTGAGTGGGGGGAAGCCGCTCTTCTCTTTGAAAAGCAGATGAAGGTTAAGCCCTTGGGGAACGCTGACTGATGATTCTCTTTCATGAACCAACACATCTTAAACACATTTCCCTTGAGAAGTGGCATCACCATTTCATGTCATGTTCAAGGTCACTAAAATGCTCCAAAAATAAGATCGAAGCAGAAGCAAAAGGAAGGAAATAAAAGAGCAGTTTTGCCAACAAAATGATGATGTGAACCGGTACATCGTGCAGTGGCTCCAGGATCTTCTCCTGACAGGTTGTTCGACCCCTGTAGATGTGGCCTTTGTGTCTCTTTCTTCTCCTAATGACTTAGCCTATTTTCAATGGCTGCACAGTCCTAAGAAGAAAAGGGACAGAGGACCTGCACAGTAACCAGAGCAATTAGTTTCTGAAGATCACATAATACTGATCCTAATACAAAAGGACAAATTTCAAAGAAAAACTGAAAGGCTGGTGTTTCTTCAGGGTCACTGTCAGAGGCCCTGGGCAAGGGTTCATAATGAGCCCAGACTGTGTTCAGGGGTGTGACAGAAATGGCCCCAGTGAATTAATGCACCAGATCACCCAAGCCAAATTTGGGGACTTCTTGGATGTTATTTACTTCTCTCTTTAATCCAAGACCAAGTCCTGTTCCTTCTTTTCCTGAAGCCTTATCAATAACTCTTTACCCCTGTATTCAATTTCTGTCCAGGCTGCAGTTCTCTGACCTCTTCCCTGATGCCTAAAACTACCATCCCAATGGTCTCCTGGCCTCTGGTCACTTCCAGACTTCAGTCTGCATTCCATTGCCATATCCATCTTCCTAAGCCACCATTTATAAAACAAGTTGGCCCACTGACTATTTTTCTGGCCGTTTAATTAAACTGTCGCTCCCCTCTAGTTCTTTCCCACTAATGTAAACATGCTTTGGTTTCCCATTTTAATAAAACCAACAATAGTCTATTCTCTTAAGCGTCTTGTCCTCTGCAGCTACCACTGTACTCACCCCTGGTCCTCACCATCATGTATTTGGAGAACATAGTCTTCACTCAGCACATGATGTCCTCAACTCCCTTCTGCTCTTCAAGCCATGGCACACTGGCTTCCGCTGCCTCTATCCTGCTCCGCTGAGGCTCTACCTACCAAAACCATCCATGTCCTTCCACTTGTCAAAATCAATCACGGAAATCTCACCCTTCCCCTTTAGGATGTTAGTGACTTTTAACACTGATAACCACGCTCTCCTGAAAGCTCCCCACTGGTAGCTTTGAACTCCCACTCTTGACTCATCCCCCCATCTTTATTTTCTGTCTTCTTTTCTAACTTCTGTCCTCTATCCCTCAAACTTGATTGTTCAGGTTCCATCCTGGGTGATACTTTCATCTATCTATCTCCAGTGCTCAACCCCATACCACCCCCCTTGCAAATAAGAGCTCCTTAATAAATGCAGCATATTGATTTACAGATTTTTCAGTTTGATTATGCCACTTACCTGTCCCAAAGCTCCCCACTGCTTGCAAGATAAAGTTCAACTTCTTCAGCCTAGAATTACCATATTTTGCCGTGTATAATGTGTACTTCTTTGCCCAGATTTGTGAGGAAAAAATAAGGATGTGCATTTTACATGGGTAGTACTAATTCTGTATCTATATAAATGTTTCTAATTCTTTTATTTATGCTTAAGAGTTAAAAGTATAACTCTAGAAATCAATAACAATATCCACATGCAAAATAATACCCTGTAATATAACTGGGGTTTTTTGATATAAAAAATTTTATTCATAAAATTTTTTGTACCTTGTATCTGTTCTTGTGTTTTGTAATTATTTATTATATCAAATTTTTTGTACCATATGTTAAAGAATAAATGTCAACATTCCTTTATAATACAAAAAAAGTACCTAAATATAAATAAATAAAATTTTGAATGAAAAAATTAAAATGTAAGATGTTTTTCCCTGAGACTTTAGACCAAAACCATGGGTGTACATTATACACAGGAGCACATTATACATGGGAATGCATTCATTATACACGCCAAATTGCAGTAAAAGCTTTCTGTCATCTCGTCTACCCTTTCTGTTATACCTCTCCATTTCTCTTCCTCAACACAAACCTTTCCCCAGGAATGCCGCCATACTCTCTGTCCTCATTCTGAGGACTCTGAGACTTTGCTGTGGTTAGTAGTTTCTTTGTTCTGATATATGAGTACCTTTATTTCCCACCCCTTTATGCCTACACAAATCATATCCACCCTCTATGATCTGGTTCAAATTCTATCTCTTCTCGAAGGCATGCCTAGTCACTCAAAAGAACTGTCATCTTGCCCTCCTCATACTTTTCATCAACATCTGCTCTATAATTCATTTGGGTACATACTTACATGGTTACTGAACAGTTTGGGGAGGGACAGCATGGGCAGAAGAGTGTATGTGTATATAGGAGAGCTGGTGCTTGGGGTGTAGAAGGGTGTAAGTGCATGCACGCATGTGGGCCTGTGGGGAGATTCTCCAGAAGTAGTCACTGTACTCATTAACGGCTTATGGACATCCCCTATTGTCAAACACAGCAACAGATAGCTACTTAGGGCTCAATAAACACTTGGTAAAAACTGACTTTAAACTGTCAGTCTTAATGTGCTCCATCCTGAAAGTATTAGAACTCCCATTGTCTCCACAAACTCCATATGCTGAAATCCTAACCCTCAGTGGTATGGTATTAGGAGGTGGGCCTTTGGGACATAACTAAGTCATGAAAGTGGAGCTCTCATGAGAAAAATTAGCATGGGATACAATGAGCAGTCAACAGTCTGTAACCAAAAGAGGGCCTTCACCAGAACCAGACACACTGGCACCTTATTCTCAGACTTTCAGCCTCTGGAATGGTGAGAAATAAATTTCTGTTGTTTATAAACAAAATATCAGCCTGTGGAATTTTGCAATAACAGCTTAAACTGAGTAAGACATTCTGAACCACTACACACTCTGCAAAACAAACACCTGAGTATGGTATGTGTGGCAGGAGGTTCCCTAGGGAACTGGCACAGTAAATCATCCAGAGACACCCACCCACCCACCCAATACAGTGTCCCACAGAAGTAACGCCTGGACCTGAGTTATGATTTTATTACAAAATCATAACCTTACAGGCTTATGATTTTATAATAAAAGATTTAGTATAGTTTACCAGCTCACAAAATAAGGATGTTATTTGTGTAACCACAAGCCTATATGGTTATGATTTTGTAATAAAATAATAACTCAAGACCCAGCATTAATTCTGTGAGACCCTGTAAAACCCAGGGTCTGCCACCAGATAAAGGGATAAACAAAATGTGACATATATACACAATGTCCTCTTTAGCCCTAAAAAGAAATCTTTATATATGCTAGAATATGGATGCATCTTGAGACCATTATGCTTAGTGAAATAAGCCAGATACAAAAGGATGAATATTGTCAAGGTTATGACACCTTACTGAGTGATTTGTACAGTGCTGCCAACGTTAAGCACACAGTGGCAAGTTGGCAAACTTAATTGTCACATTTTGGGTATGATGACAGCTCTTATGGCCATTCCAGAAAAAGAGTTCCAAAATTGCTTTAAAGGGTCAGTGCATAGCTTCCCAAGGGGAGTACTTTGAAGGTGACCCTAGTGATATTCAGCAATGAGATATCTAGCACTTTTTCTAGAAAGAGTTTGTGAAATTAATTTTCCAACCTTGCATGATTCCACTCATATGAGATGCGTAGCATAAATAGGAAAATTTAGAGTCAGGAATTAAAATAGAGGGAATGGGAGTGTTACTATTTAATGGGAAAAGATGAAAATTTTTAGGGGATAAGATGGCTACACAATATTATAAATATATTTAATGTCACAGAATGGTACATTTATAAATAGCTAAAATGAGAGCTATTATGGTATATATATTTTACAAGTTTAAACAAAGTAAGCCAGGACCTCTGTTAAGTAGACTAAAAGTCAAAAAGCCCCGTGGGCCTTGCCTGGCAAGCCCCATCGCATCCTTCCCCTGGCCTGCATACTCACAGATGACCCAAGCCAGCTAAGAGGCAGAAAATCCACACTACCTTGCTCTTCCTTTGGCACTCCATTGGCAGGCAATTTCTCCGCAAAACCAAACACACTAGATAATCAAAATGCACTGGAGCATCTCAGCAGCTAAGCTGCTCTGCTCGGAGAAAGGAGCTAGTCATCAGGAGATTTTATATCTCTCTTGAGTAGTATGCCATATTGAGCAAGAATCTTCTACCCTCTGCACTTTGGCCTACCTATGGTAAAGTAGGAGTAATAACACTTGCCTGCAGGGCCATCGTGTAGCTCAAAGACGTATGATATACCTATAATGGTGTCTGGCACCAAGAAGGCCCTTAACAGTAACCATTTATTTCTATATTAGTTTCAGGTGTACAAAACAACATAGTGATTAGACATTTACACACCTCACAGAGTGATAACCCAAGTCTTCTATTCATCTGACACCATACATAGCTATTACAATACCATTGACTACATTCCCTATACTGCACTTTACATTCCATGGCTACATATATTTTTAATTATATATATAGCTGACATTTAGTATTATTTTGCATTAGGTTCAGGTGTACAGCACAGTAATTAGGCATTTATATAATTTATGAAGTGATCCCCCGATAAGCCTAGTGCTCATCTGACCCTATATATAGTTTTTAAATTATTATTGAATATATTTCCCATACTGTATTTCACATTGGTATGATTATTTTGTATCTACCAATTCCTAATCCTTTCACCTTTCTCACCCATCCCCCTAACCCCTCTCCCTTCCAGGAACCAGATGGTTATTCTCTGTATCTATGAGTCTATTTCTGTTTTGTTGTTCATTTATTCTACTCTTTAGGTTCCACATGTAAGTGAGATCATACGGTATTTGTCTTTCTCAGTCTGATTTACTTCACTTAGCATAATGTCCTCTACAGCCATCCATATTGTGGCAAATAGTAAGATTCCATTGTTTTTAAGGCAGAGTAATACTCCATTGTATAAATGTACCACAATTCCTTTATCCAATCATCTATTGATGGTCATGTCAGTTGTTTTCATATTTTGGCTATTGTGAATAGCACTGCAGTAAACATAGGGGTGCATATATATTTTTCGAATTAATGTTTGGGATTTCTTTGGATAAATATCCAGAAGTGAAATTGCTGGGTCATAAGGTAGCTCTGTTTTTAATTTGAGGAATCTCCATACAATTTTTCACAGTGGCTGCACCAATTTGTAATTCCACCAACAGTACACAGGGGTCCTCTTTCCTCCATATCCTCACCAACACTTGTTCTTTGTTAATTTATTGATGATGGCCATTATGACAAGTGTAAGGTGATATCTCATTGTGGTTTTTATATGCATTTCTCAGACAATTAGTGACATCAAGCATCTTCTCATATGTCTATTAGCCATCTCTATGTCCTCTTTGGAGAAATGTACATTTAGGTCCTCTGCCAATTTTTAAATTAGATTATTTGGTTTTTGTTGCTTTTTTGTTTTGTTTTGTTTTGTTTTATTTTTGGTGTTGAGTTGTATGAGTTTTTTTATAAATTTTGGATATTAACCTCTTATCAGATGTATAAGTGGCAAGTACCCTCTTCCATTTAGTAGAATGTCTTTTTGTTTTGTTGGTGGTTTCCTTTGCTGTGCAAAAATTTTTAGTTTGATTTAGTCCCATTTGTTTATTTTTTCTTTTGTTTCCCGTGACCAAGGAAATATATCAGTATAAATATTACTAAGGGTAATGTCTGAGAGTTTACGTCCTATATTTTCTTCTAGGAGTTTTATAGCTTTGGGTCTTACATTTAAGTCTTTAACACATTTTAAGTTAATTCTTGTATATGTCATAAGAAGGTGGTCCAATTTCTTTTTTTTTTTTTTTTTGCATCTATCTGTCCAGTTTTCCTAGCATCATTTATTGAATAGACTGTCCTTATCCCAATATATAGTCTTACTTTCTTTGTCACAGATTAAATGACCATAGTGGCATAGATTTCTTTCTGGGCTCTCTATTCTGTTCCATTTATCTATATAGCTGTTTTATGCCAATACCTTGCTGTTTTGATTACTATGGTCTTGTAGTATAAGTTGATATCAGGTAGCATAATACCTCCAGCTTTTTTCTTCTTTATCATGATTACCATGATAAAGGTCTTTTATTGTACCATAGATATTTTAGGATTATTTGTCCTAAAATAATCATTTTCTGTGAAAAATGCCATTGATATTTTGATAGGGATTGCATTGAATCTATAGATTGCTTTGGGTAGTATGGATATTTGAACTATATTAATTCTTCTCACCCATGAGTGTGGTATATGTTTTCATTTATTTGCATTTTCTTTAATTTCTTCTTCAGTGTCTTACAATTTTTTGAGTACATGTTTTTTATTTCCTTGGTTATATTTATTCCTAAGTATTTTTGATGCAATTATAAATGGGATTATTTTCTTAATTTCTCTTTTCGATAGTTTGTTATTGGTATATAAAAATGCAACCAATTTCTGATTATTCATTTTGTATCCTGCTACTTTATTAAATTCATTTACCAGTTCTAGTAGTCTTTGGGTGGAATCTTTGGGGTTATCTCTATATAGTATCATGTCATCTGCAAATAATGACAATTTTACTTCTTTCTTTCCCATTTGAATGTCTTTTATTTTTTCCTTGTTTGATTGCTGTGGCTAGGACTTCTAGTCCTATGTTGAATAAAAGTGGTGAAAATGGCCATCCTTGTCTTATTCCTGATCTTAAGTCTTTTAGCTTTTCCTCATTGAATACAACATTAACAGCAGTTTTGTCATATATGGCCTTTGTTATGTTGTGATATGTTCCCTCTATTTCCACTTTGCTGAAAGTTTTTACTATAAATGGATGCTGGATTTTGTCAAATGCTTTTTTCCCATCTATCGATATGACCATATGATTTTTATTTTTCATTTTGTTTATGTGGTGTATCACGTTAATTGATTTGTGAATATTGAACCAACCTTGCATACCAGAAATGAATCTGACTTGATCATAGTGTGATCTTTTTCATATATTGCAAAATTCTGTTTGCTAATATTTTGTTGAGGATTTTTGCATCTGTGTTCATTAGGCATATCAGCCTATAGTGTGCTATATTGTAATTTCTTGTCTGGTTTTGGAATCAGGGTAATGGAAGTCTCATAAAATGAGTTTGAGAGCCTTCTCTCATCTTGAATTTTTTGGAATAGTTTGAGAAAAATAGTTGTTAATTTTTTTTTGAATATTTGGTAAAATTCACCTGTGAAATCATCTGGTCCAGGACTTTTGTTTGTTGGGAGCTTATTGATTACTGATTGGATGTCATTAGTAGCAATCAGTTGGTTTAAATTTTCTGTTTCTTCTTTATTTGACCTTGGAAGATTATATGTTTCCAGGAATTTATCCATTTTTTCCAAATTGTCCAATTTTTTGGTGTGTAATTGCTCATAGTATTTTCTTAAAAATTTTTTATGTGTCACTTCTCCTTTTTCATTTCTGATTTTATTTGGGTCCTCTCTCTTTTTTTCTTGATGACTCTGGCTAAAGTTTTGTTAATTTTGTTTATCTTTTCAAAGAACCAACTTTTGGTTTCATTGATTTTTTGTTGTTGTTTTTTGGTTTGGTTTTGTTTTTTTTAGTTTTTATTTATTTCCACTCTGATCTTTATTATTTCCTTTCTTGTACTTTGTTTTTTGTTCTTTTTCCAGTTCCCTTAGGTATAAAATTACACTGTTTATTTGAGGTTTTTTTTCTTTAGGTAGATGTGCATTGCTATGAATTTCCCTCTTAGGACTGTTTTGACTGTGTCCCATAAATTTTGGGCTATTGTGTTTTTATTTTCTTTTGTCTCAAGGTATATTTTTATTTCTTCCTGATCTCATTGTTGACTCATTTATTATTTAATGCCATGTTGTTCAGCCTTCATGTGTTTGTGTTTTTCAGCTTTTTCTCTTGTAGTTGATTTCTAGTTTCATATCACTGTGGTCAGAGAAGACATCTGATATGATTTAAATCTTCTTAAATTTATTGAGACTAGTTCTGTGGCATAACATGTGGTCTACCTTGGAAAATTTTCCATGTGCACTTGGAAAGAATGTATAACCTACCGCTTTGGGGTGAAATGCTGCAAAAATATTCATTAAATCCATCTTGTCTAGTGTATCATTTAAGGTCATTGTTTTCATGTTGATTTTCTGTCTGGAAGATCTGTTCATTGGTGTTAGCGGACAAGAGTGTGCCAGGCAATGCAGTACAAGCTGGTGGGGAAGTGTTCCAGGGAGTCATGGGGTGTGGGTTATGGTTTTACTAAGTTAATGAAGATTTGATTCTTGCACCACTGCTGGCCCATGACCACTTCCCAAAATGCCCAAGAGCACTGCAGCCAGCCACTGCTCACTTTGGGCTTGCAGTTCCCTTAGAGACACCAAAAAGAGGCTATAGTACTAGATGTAGTTGACTGCCTGCCACTAAAAATTCCCTAGGCCACCACGGTCAAGCCACTGCTATAGAAAGCTTTTGCATCTTATGGGGCAGGGCCCACCACCCAAGAGCTGAGAGTGAGTCCAGAGATGCAGTGCCAGCTGGGTGGGGTGAGATTTCAGAAAGTCGCAAATTGTGGGCTATGATCTTTACAAATTCAATGCATATTTGGTTCTTAAACCAGCACCAGGCCAGTGACCACCTTGCAAAATGCACTGAGAGATCCTGGCCAGTGACTGCTCACCTCAGGCCTGCAGATCCCCAAGAGCCACCCAAGAGAGGCTGCAGCACAAGTTGTGGTCACATGGACCATTTGCTGCTATAAAAGGCTTTTCCAGCTTGTGGGGCAAAGCCAGCCACCTAGGAGCTGAGAGTGCCCAGAGAGATGCAGTACTAGCTAGGTAGGGCTAGGCCCTAGGACATCACCAAGGTGGTGGACTTTGCCAGACCAATGTCACCTCAGGTCTGGCCCTTTGTGGGTGGTTTCAACATAGAAAAGATGGTGCCCTCCTGTAGGCTACATATGAGGCAGGCTCCACACAGAGAGAAAGCCCTCACCCCAAAGACATAACTCAGTCTTTCCCCATATGTCTCTGGCACCTCTCAAGTTGCTGCTCCTCCATAAGAACCCAGGTGAGTGCTTGCAAGTGAGTGACTCTATGTGCAGGGCCTTTAAGTAGGCACCTGGGTTTTTTGTCTCATCAGGATAAACAGACAGAGTTCTTACTGCCTTTCACTGCCGGATGTTGTGGGGATTCCTCTTCCTGGCACAGGACTCCTGGGCTGGGGACCCCTGTGTGGACCTAGAACCCCTTCCTCTTCAGGGGACCTCCACCACCAAGGTTTACCTCCTGGTGTTCAACCACTACTTGTGGGTTTGGGGTCAGCCCATTTCATATATCCACACCTCCTACTAGTCTCAATGTGACCTCTTCTTCATATCCTTAGTTATGGGGGTTCTGTTCAGCTAGTCTTCAGATGATTCTTAAGGTTTATTATACTATAATATTTGTCATTTTAACGTAATCCTGGCCAGCAGTATGCATAGCATTACCTAATCCACTATTGAGTAATATACTTTGCTAACCACTCAGGTTGTGCCTATGTCAGCATTTTTGAAGAGCAGAACAGCTGTGCTATTGTAGTGCGTGATACCACAACTAAATCTAAAATAGTATACCTGACAACACCCTTAAACATGAGGAGATAACATTCATGGTGCACTTGAGATTCAGCTCTCAGAAGACTGAGGCTTTCCTATAAGAGGAGATTGCCTCTGTCCTTCACAGACATTCTCTGGCCTGGGTGTGAGGTAATGTCAAGCAGAGATAATGATGGAAATTAAAGATGAGAGAATTATTAAGTCAGCTAGCCCATTGAAATATTCAAGCAAAGGTAATTGTATCTTTTAATTGAAATGTAAAACAGGAAGATGCTGCTCCATGCTGGGCATTCAGTAGAAAATAGAGTGAAACCCACAGTCTCAAACAAGTCAGTCTCATGGTTTGGGGGGATAATATCCAGGACATTGTTCACCTTTGTGAGAAAAGGGCTCCTGCACTTTCCGTACCAGTCTTCTCTTTGCCCATCACCCATGCCATGTCTGTAATCATGCTCCATAACAAGTGCTGACAAACAGAAAAACAAGAACCTTAGAAAAGTGGTGCTAAACCACTCAGCATGGAGAAGAGTGGTGAAAAAGAATCATTTATTGAAGTCTCCACAGAACAGTGCATAGGCAAAAGTTATCAGGTAGAAAAAAGAAAACCTTCTCTGCAACAGGGAAGAACAAAGATGTATGTTCTTCCTTTATTGTGTTGTCTGTTCACCCTGATATCCATGTGGAATCACCACGTGGGAATGCCCCACACACCAGCAATTACATAAACACATCTGGAAGATTCTAAGTGGAGCATTCCATCAACTTAAATACTTAGAAAATATTTGAAAACATTTGAGGATAAAATGAAAGAAAAGGAATAATCAAAAAGTTTTAAAGCATTCTGTTATCTATATTTCCTTTGATAAAGAATCTACTTTAAGATTTTATAAACTATTCAACACATATTATACAGCAACTTTCATATAACCAATGTTGAGAACAGTGATAACATATAAGAAGGAACACTGAATATATTTTAGACTTATCAATGTCTATTTCTACTATATGTTATTTACAAACACATGTATACACATACACATATACGTATATATATATGTATATACATACATATACCACATATATACATATACATAGTATACATGTACTTACAATAGAAGTAAATATTCATCACAGATCCCCTATAAGCCAAGTATTTCTAAATTCTTTAAATGTATTAACTGATTTAATCCTCATAACTCCCCATGAAGTAGGTACTCTTAGCATCTATATTTATACAGACAAGGAAATAGAAACAAAAAAAAGTTTAATAAATTATGTAACATTTCCTACAGAGTCCATCTGGAAGAGAAGCAGTTAGACTCCAGAATCCATGTTCTTAACCAACAGAAAAAGGGCACATACAAATGCACATTTATCCATAGGTACAGAGCTTCCAACTGGGCATTTTCATGTCTAAATTAAGCACCTAGTGAACTTTTCGTTATTTACGGGACACACTAAAGCAATTGTAACAATTGTTGAAGCAATTGAGAAAAACAGTTCCAAAATGAAACTAGTTTTTAAAATCTGGAGCAAGATAATGCACTGAGGTTTAAACATATTGAGTTAAAATTTTTTTCTTCTTGTTTTTAATGCTGTTTAAAGTTATCATGAGGTTCCCTGGTAGTATAGTGGCTAAGCTTCGGTGCTCTCACTGCTGCGACCTGGATTCAATCCCTGCTCAGGAAACCAACCAAAACAAACAAATAAAGTTATCATGAGCTGTGAAGACTCAAGGGAACAAATCAAAATATCCTTGCAGAAATCTGAATACCACTAAAACTAGCTGTCAATGATAAATCAGTATCAAGCTATTTCCCAACTTATTTATAAAAGTGTAGCTGTGAAATACCTCTGAAATACAAATCTCAATACATTTATCTGAAGATGGTACTTTTAGCAATAACCTTTTCAAACAAACAAACAAACAAATGCTGTCTGTTAAAAGCAAGATAATTGCATTGTGTCGAAATGTTGGAGGTAGAGTATTTAAATTACCCATGTAGCTTATTAATAAATAGAGGAATTTCACCTGATGTCAGTCTCATTCTAGCTACCCCAGGGAAAGCTAACACCACCCCAGATCTGGTTGTTATTGAAAGAAGAGGAAAGTGTGAGAACCAGACAGAGTTTCTGGATTTCCAGTGAACACTCTGAGAGGTCTTAACATTTCATGCTCAAGATGAATTCAGTTTCTGAGATTTACCCTAGCATATGTTCCATATCATATCCTGAATCAATTTTCGTTTCAGAGGTATTAGCCTGTTTTCCTGGAAATTAGACAAATGCCACATGTTTCCAATGCCCCCCCCCTTTTTTTTTTTTTTTTTTTTTTTTTTTTTTTTTTTTTTTTTTTTTTTTTTTTTTTTGCTTTTTGGTATGTGGGTAGCTCCCTGACTGGGAATCGAACCCAGGCCACAGCATTGACAGCGCCAACACCGAAGGCTTAAGCCACTACACCATCAGGGAATTCCCTCCAATGCCCCTTTTTAAGTTCATTCTCAACAACTGCACATTAGTTTTATTCAACAAAATCAACCAGGAAAAATCAATACAAAAAGAATTTTCAGCCTCTTTGAAACACAAGATTTATAGAAAAGCAGATACATGCCAGAGCGTATGAGGCACTGAGCAAATGCAGATGTCACTTACTGGTATTGTTTCACTTGACAACAATTTTTTGATCACTGATCCATTGTCATATATGTTTAACTGGAAAACTTCTGACATTTTGTTTAGTTATAGCCAATCTGATACATATAGAGAAGTCTGATCTCCATTACAATTCATAGTTCTTAAGTAGAAATTTGGGATAATCTAAGATAAAGATAGATCTCTGAACTACTTTCAAGCAAAAAAAAAAAAAAAAAATAGACACTTTGTGTTTTAACTTCTACATACAGAGAAATTCTCTGAATTCTCTACCAAAAAGAAAGCATAGCATTTGAGAACAGCAGGGGTGCATGTTCTGCTCCATTGTTTAAGCTGAACAAAGTCTTACTTTCAAGTATTAAAGCTTGATCTCATTTTACATATATAACATAAGAAATCTAAGTGGACAATAGTCTTCTTTAAAAAAAGGCAATTCACTATCCATGTTGACTGGTAAACTACTAATATTAGTGTCGTGCTATATTCCAAAGCTGAAAAACAATCCATTATTTTATGTTATAAACAAAATCAAAGCACTACTGTTAAATACAACTTTATTTTGTGAGTTATGGATTAATGCTACTGTAAATTTTTTAAATCCATGTTATACAAAGAAATTAGGGGTTCCCTGGTGGTGTAGTGGCTAGGCTTCAGTGCTGCTAATGCTGGGCCTGGGTTCAATTCCCAGCCAGGGAACCACCCCAAAAACAAAACAAAACAAAAAAAAAAGAAAGGAATTAAAGTTCAATTCATAAGCTCTTAGGTACCCTAGTGTTATGCAAACTGTGTAGAAGTCTAGATGCTTCAGGACAAACCTACTGTAATTAGCATTGCTACCTACTGTTTATTGGATCATACCATCTAGTGTACTGGGTGCTTTGTACATTGCTTTTAATCTTAACAACCTTTTCAAATTAAGAATCTAAGGAAAAGAATTTTATACTATTGCCCCAGAGCCACATGATGCTAACAAATGTTGGCAGGCCCATAACCTGGATCTTTCTGTGAAGCTAACTTCTTTCTTCTAAATCATGTTTCTCCCATATGTTCATCAGCATAGCCATCCTAATGCAAATTAGTAGTCTTCATTTTTCAAAGCCACAAAAAGGGGTGATAAGGAAGTTAGATTTACTGTGGTGATCATTTTGCAATATATACAAATACCAAGTCATTAAGTTGTACACCTGAAACTACTATAATGTTATATGTCAATTACATCTCAACTTTTAAAGGCATAATAAAATTATATTATAGCTAACTAAAATTTCTGGTACAAATAATAAAGCTCATTAAAAAAAAACTTCAAAGAGCTATGGAACAGAAAGCAAAGTGTTATCCTAATCACTCCCCCTTATCACTACAACTGACACCCATATTAAAATAAGAACTATTCTAGTAAAACTTTCATGTATTTGAATTCCTTTCTCTTAGTTTAACCAGGAATTTCCAGGAAGAGAAATGTATGAAGCGACAAGAAATACGAGAACTGTCCAGAAAGTATCTGGCCATGTAATATGAAAAACAGAGGCATTTATGGCTGGATTTTTTCTGGACAGCCTTCGTATTTTCTAAACATAATAGACATTCTCCTCCATTAATAGTTAGAATACCAATTAATTGACTCATTTAAATGATTTATTCATTTAAAAAATGCATATGGTATACCTTGGAAGGCAGAAAAATACAGTTAGTAGATATATGCAGCAATGTGTAACGTGTGTATATTTAAAAAGATGAGGATATATATGTATATATGTTGGTTTTATAAAACATATGATTTGAAATTTTAATAATGGAAAGTTTTTAATAAAAATGTTCATTTTGTTCAATATCTGCTTTCAAGAAAGTATGAGTTATTGATCGTTTTGTGTAAAATATATACATGGTTTATGTCCTTACTTTGAGATGCTATGAAACTTTCCCCTAAATTATGACAATTTTATTATTTCTCATTGTACTTTCTTCCTGCATAATTTAAACCAAGTGGTCTTTTTAAGAAAATGTATCAGCAAAACTGGATGAATTACCTGGCTACCTTCTATCACACCTAGTCCTGTAGACCATTTTTTATAGGACCTATATACGAGTAAACCTGCCTCCTCATCAAAACATACTTTGAATAAATTTAGCATCGTGCTTATAGAAGCAGTTGATGAAATCACTCAGCACCAAGCAGAGAATGTTTTCAATGGTTTGGAAAATCAAAATGATCAATGCATTATGAAAGATGGCGGTTGTGCTAAAGTCTACATATTTAAATCTAGTAGAGTTTAAAACTCCTTAAAATAGGATTGTGTGAGATGTTCACAGTTTGCTTCTGTGATGTACAAGTTATCAAACTTTAAAACTCATAAGGATTTTATAAACATCTTGTATTTGAAAACCCCTACCAAACACCCCAGAAAATCTCATTCATAGGATGAAACCCCGAAACTTCAATTTCATGGCTATAATGTTAACTATGAGGCAGGGCTTCCTCCAAAAGAGACACACGGCAGTAGAGTTACAACTGATGGGCTTCCTATTTACAAATGAACAAAATGCTCAATAAATGGGAACTATTTTTATATCATTATGTTGTCATGGGTTTTAGATTAACTTGAGTCCTTTCTTGTTACCTTTAAAATAACAACATATCCTTGTATTTTGAGCTAGGAGTTGACATTCTCTATGTGGACATTTGGGAGGATATATAATATCAAGGGAACCATTCAGACTCAGCGTCAGAAAAATTGAGAACTACACCTATATAGATCTTATTCTAAGCCTGTTGGAGGTCATATGCTTTATATAGGAAAGTTATAAATATTTTATTAAGAAATAACCTTTATAACTAAGCAAAATTGGTTTATACTTTCCATATTGTTTTCCTTTTTTCCTAAATGCTTTTAGGACATCTCATTTGAACATAGGCTTTGAATAGTGAGCTTAGTCCATGTGCAGGGGTTAAGATTACAAAGAAGGAATAATGGCAAGTTACTACGAATAAATATATGAGGGCTGTCCAAAAAGTATCTAGCCATATAATATGAAAAATAGAGGCATTTGTGGCTGGATTTTTACCAGACATCATGTGCTCATGCGCGTGCACACATACACACACATACATATGTTTATATACGTGCATGTGTGTGCATACACACACACACACACACACACACACACTACACATCATGAACTGTTCTAATGACTTTACATTTATTATTTCATTTAATGCTGGCATAATCCCTAAAAGACTTATCCCCATTTTACTGCTAAGGAAACTGAGTCTTAACACAATGAAATGACTTTCCTAAAAGCAGGCAGCTCTTAAGTGGCAGAGCCAGAATTCAGACCCAGTTCTCTGTCTCTGCAAAGCCTTTGCTCTATGCTCTATTGCTTCTCAAAACTATCCCAAGCTACTTTGATTGAGTCCCTACACTACTTTTTCACCTATATGATATGTTTAAGTTGGAGAAATTCATCAAATTTTACCAAAGCTCCAAGTTTAGCCAGTGTAGGGACTAGAATTTGACCATAGACTGTAAGCAAAAACTGTGATTTAACTTTAAACCATAAATGCCATACAGAAATAAAAATCTGTTCAGAGCCCAAAATGAAATCTAGACCTTGCTTTCTAGGAAAAGAAAAGAAGGGTTTTCCACATGCTAGCCGTGAGTCAACGAACTACATCTTGTTTTCAAATCACTCAGGTAATGGTAACGTCAGATGCAGTATAGGTTTTGTCTCTAAGAATGTGACGTGCTGAGGTGAACGTGTGAAGAGACACAGAAGTCAACTAGAACAAGCTCCCTCTCACTGAGAGCCATCTCCGAAAGATGTCCATCCACTGAGCCTGCCCTTCAGGAGCAGTTCCCTCCTATACTAGTTTGTTCCTATACTAGGAACGCTGTACCCCAGTGTTGTGCCTGGAAAATTCTGACAGCAGGCAGCTGCCACACTCATTTAGAAACAAGTCTCCGTCCTCCATCTCCCATAATAAAGTCTTTCTCGTCCTTAGGTCTGGCTACAAAATATGTAGGACCCAGTGCAAAGTGAAAATGTAGGGCTTCTTGTTAAAAAATGACTTCAGAATTTCAAGAGAACAACAACAGAGCATTAAACCAAGCGTGGAGCCGTCAGCGCATGGGGCCCTGGTGACTGCACATGTTGGCTTTATGAAACCAGCTCTGCTTCTCCCTAACCCACACTCCTACAAACATACACGATGTCTGCTGGGTGACTTTTACTCCCTTTATACCGCCTTTAATCTTTCTTCGGTGCTTTTTGCTCGATAATAATATTGGCAAGCGTGAGCCTCCTAAGAGCAGGTTTGGTCCTCACTCAGCAGCGGACCACTTGGGTCACTAGGCTCTCCTTCCAGGGGCATGGCCAAGAGCCCATTCTGACATCACAAGCCCTTTGCAAGTACATTATTCAGAAGCTGGTGCTGCAGTGTAACTCTCTACACTAAGAATCAAGCATGGTGTTTCTTAAGGCCCAATCGAACTTAAAATATAGCTGATTTACAAGTATGCCCTTTGTTTGCTTGTTTTCTCAAAAATGAACACATTTATAGCAAAAGGAATCACTGAACATGTCCATTAACTCTCTTCCTTTCATAAGTTCAAATAAATGCCTCAGTATGTACTATTTAGTGCTCTTTTTGTGTTTCAAAGCCTCCCCACCAGCAGAATCACATGACCATTTATTCCATCTGTGCATGGGAGAGAAACGCATTATTATCCAAGCTATTCCTCAGGGTATTCTATCAAGAAAGGAAGCAACTCGTCAGAGAAAGGTTATACAGAAAAGCTCCTGCCAGAAAACGTAGTTTCCTTCTCTTTCTCTCTCTCTCATTTGAAATTCATGAAGATGAAGTGCAGCTTTTGTTTCCCATAAGTTAGATGAGGCTTAATACACTCTTGCCAAAAGCAAGCTAACAGAGAGTAATTGTTTTTTCATCTAAATTGCATGTCCAACCTGCTTAGCCTTCAAAGAACATAGATGCTACAGCTTTGATACCCAACTGCAGAATGACAAAAGAGAGGGCACAAGGCTCATGGGCATGATGAGAATTTTTAATAACCACCTATCTATCAGCAAGCCCTGGAACTCTGGGGCAGTAGGAGAGGAGAAAAGAGAGGAGATTATTCATAAGGCAGATAAGGTTCCATATTTCATTCGAGACCAACTCTCTCCATCTCTTTTTTTTTTAAGGGGCAAAGTGATTTAGAGAGAATTAAGATTCCCCAAGGTGTTTTTAATCTCTTTGCACTCCAGAGCCAGGTGCCTCATGTAGCACTTAAAAGGATTTCAAAAATGAAAGTAAATGCCTAGAACAGAGAAAAGAGATATCCATCTACACAAAGCATCTGCCTTTGTTTAAGAAAAAAGTAGTTTCAGCTTTATAAACTTCACATCCAGAGATTTTATAATTTTGATGCTTTAATTCTTACACACCTTTGCTCTGTGTGCACTACAGTCAATATAAAGAGGCAAAAATCATGAATATCATTTTTATATATATCAAATCTCCTTTACGTCAATGAGTGAGTTCATTTAATTGTATAGAACAGCAGAGTGTTTATATGAATAAAAACCACCCAAAGAAATGGAATTCAAATTTGCTTGACCTTTAGCAGGTAAAGATGTCACCAAAAAAGCTGTGTGGTTTTTGTCATTGATCCATGTGTCCGTGTGCTTCATCATGTAAACAGGTGTTGAGACAAACGATTTGATTCTATTTATTCTGTTTGTTCTGGTTAATTTAATTTTCTTGCCTGGTTTAAACTTCCATTTTCTAATTACATTTCTAAATTCTAGCATGAGCGCCGTGCTTGCATTTAGAGAATGTGGACATAAACTAAATTGCTTCTGTGGTTGTCTATCAATGTGCTACTATCATCTAAACATAAGAAGTTTCTGACCCCAGACAGCCCAGTAATAGAAACTATCTCCCAGCATGCTGCCAAATAAGAAGGAAGACTAGCAAGTCTATCAGGCTGAGAAAGGCTGAGCAGGGGCACGTGCCTGGTTGGAGATGTGGATGTTAACGTCAGCTCTGCAGCTAAATGAGCTGGACAGGTAAGTCCACATCACAGAAATCCTCTGCGTCTTGGGGTTGCCTGCAAATTGAGAGTCTTAGACCCATCTCTAAGGTTATTCTTTCAGCACTAGAAGTCTATAACTTCAATCTCCAGTCTTTCTAAATGCAGAGTCAATTTCAGTTTTTGGAATAGAACAGCTTTTTATAAAGTTAAAGTTTTGGCAAAAAAACAAAAAACAAACAAACAAACAAAAACCCTGTGTTCACAAGGTTTTTACTTGAAGGAAATACCCTACAATGATTAAGAAGTTCTTAAACACTAGAAAGCATTGACAGTATGTATGGGCATTGAAAATAAATGTCAATTTACAATGCTTATACTGCAGATTTATGTTTGTTTAGATACAAACTGGAGACCCATCACCTGGTCTTTTACAGCACAGGTAGAAATGCTGTAAGAAATTTCTATCAAACTATCTTATGACTTAGTAGTTTGACAGTACACCCATCAAGGTCGAAGTATGTCTCAAACACCCAACCCAGCTTATGTATTAAGCAGGAAGCAAAGATTCTTAAAAAAAGAAAGAAAGAAAAAAGAAACTAAGGAAATTTCTTGATTTATATAACCTAACTTTTTAGGGGTATCATTAGTTTCAGGCATGGCTGGTTCCCAACACTTCATGTCCCCAGGGCTTGGTCTCTCTCTGCCCATCTCTGGCTCTGATTCCCTGCACGTTGCTGCATTTGGGGGCAGGTGTTTTGTATGTGGTGGCAAACGTAGCCCCCTGGCTTCTCTAGGTTTAAGTGGAGGCTTAAATGGAGGCTAGATTATGATCTCAGTATCAGGTTTTTCTTCTACCTTTATGTTGTTGAGGAGGAAGTTTTATTCTTCTATCTACCCCTCTAGGTTCTTCTGCTGGTCCAAGAATTAAATTGACATGGGACAGGTTAACAGAAGAAAAATAAATTCAATTTCATACATATGGAGTCCTGATAAAATGGGACCTCAGGAGTGACCAAAGCAGGCTATTTATATACATTTTTAGACAAAGAATTATTTATTCATGGAAATTTGGGGGATTTGGGCCTGGAGTAGCAAATTGAGGAAGAATTAACAAAGTTCGTTTACACACGTCTTCAGCCTTGACTGTCCCATCCCTGGTGATAGAGTGCCTTCTGTCTTCCTGGAGTGGGGGGGACACCTTCCCACGGGAGGTTTCTTTCCTGCTTTCAGCGAAAGGGGGGAGGGTCCGAGCAGTTTTCTGGTACCAGCTGTTTCTCAAGTAACTTTAACAGAAAATAATCAACATGCCAAAGTGGCATAGTTTGGAGTGGCCGGCCCTGAACCCCATCAGTGTCAATTAGAATAAATGAAGCCAGTGGTACTATCTAGTGGTGAGAAAGCCACCCTGAAAATTTCTGTAGAAGGCAGTATCAATCAGTATGGGTGCTGTTTAGGGAGAGTTTGGTCTCTGCCGAAATAAACTATTTCCTTTGGATACAAGCTCTCTTTGGCCTGATACAAAGACATTTTTAATGAATATGGTCACAAAATTCCTTTACTTTGCTTCAGTTGCTGAAAGACAAATGATAGGTACTAGAGGTCAGAAAGTATAACAAAAAGAGAATATTTTGAAGTCCAGGATTCTAGTTGAGACCCTAGCAGTTCGAAAAGTCATTTAAACTCTCCAGTTCATCATCAATAAAATGAGAGTGCTGAGTGAAGTCATTTTAAGGCTTGTTTCAGTTCTGAAATGTTATGACTTCATATAATGCTGATCTTGCTGTTATAATGTTGCAGAATTTGTTTTTTGCTCTCTTGATACTGTTTTTCCCTCAATAAGAAAACCTATCATTTAGAACCTTGAGAAACACTGAACACTAAGTAGGTCAGAAACATCCTGCAAGAGATAAAAGCATTCAGAAGTATTTCGGGAGGTTGGTAGATAAGCCAGTGGACCATTATCCCGAACATTTCAGCTTCCACAGGAAAACAAGCACAAAAAGCAGTCAACCCAGTTTCAGTACAAGCTGAGTGCCCACATATTGATCTGTCTGACTGGGTCATGGGGGGTGCTGGTATACATTAAGTATGGAAAGAACTGAAAATTACATTAATTCAAATGGCTAAATCAATATTTAACCATGCAGTTAGTGGTAGTTGACCTTAAATGCACTTTTAATAAAACAAAGGTGATTCAGGCCAGCCTCCAGCATATGCCATTCAGAATATGAATTAATGCAGAACAGATATGATAAAAAGCCCCTACTAATGCAGGTACCTTTGCAGATTGGGCCGACGGCAAAAGGGTCGAAGCTGCTCTTAACAAAGGCAGCTCAAATTTTATTCCTGTGATGCTGTCTTCATTTATCACCTCTCCCTCTCTTAAGAATTAGACAGCCTTGATCTCAGCATATTCAAAAGTAGGAAAAGGATTTCCACAACCGTTTCCCCAACAAATTATAAATTCTTAGCAACCTTGAGCACTTTTTTCATGAACAAATATAAATGTTACCAGTTGTTGCTCTAGAAATCCTGTTTTGTTGTAACATGACTTGCATATATAATATTTGCATAGAAACATAAGCATTGCACTCCACTTGCATTAAGGATTACTGAAGTAAGTCTCCTTATATTAAAGAGGATGCAAAAAATAAAAATAAATAAATAATGAAGAACAGAGGCCATCTCTTCAAGATAGCAGAGAACCATCTCCGATGTTATTCGCTATCAGGCTCACAGATGTGATACTTTTGAATTGCCTTGCTACCTATAGAACACCTTAAGCTGTAGAGCACTATAGTTAGCACCACTAAGGACTTGGTGATAACTCTAAGGAAAAGGTCAATCTAAGAATCTGTTTGAATGTACCTTAAGGCCGCAGGAGGCCTTAGGGAATGCCCAAAGGAGCCCAGGCAAGTTTCCATGATTTTGTGACTTAGGGATGCCAGTGCCTCCGTGCCATTTCCCTTGCACTCTGGTTGGGCTGTGAGGACAAATGTGTGATAATTTGAAATCTCTGCTGAGACACTTCCCTTTGATTTGCTCTTTGGTGATGGCTGCAGTTCCTCTGCAGCCTTGCTTCTCTTAGGTTTGTCTGCTGGTTACCATGGCAATGTGGCTCAATGCATTCTGGGAGCTAAATCAGCATTCCACCTCATGCAAGTAAGCTACTGGCAGCAGAACTTCACCCAGAATTGGGCAGCAAGTTTTGAAGTTGAATAAAAATAAATTGCTCAAAAATATGAACACACAGTTGGAAGAAAGAAGAGACAAGTCCACAGAACAAGTCACAGATTCTTTGTCATCAAGGACATGGAACAAATATCTGATCTGCCATAGGGCCAGCCATGAGCCCTCTGGGCAGGGTTGTGTTGACAATAAATGTTAATTAAGCTCTTTAGCTAATGCTAAGACATGAACAGAGTTGCTTATGATCTCAGGAGAGCCAAGCAACAGTTTAGTTCCTAGGAATTCCCTCTACCCAGGACATTCCACATCAAACCATTAGGCACACCCATCTTTTCACACAGCCTCTATGTCCAACTATTCACTGAATTTAAGCATAATTATAGAAAGTTCATAATAATAATTCCCACATCAAGAAACAAGAAAGATCTCAAATAAACAATCTAACTTTTACTTCAAGGTACTAGAAAAAGAACAAATGCAGTCCAAAGTTAGTAGAACAAAAGAAATAAAAAATCAGAGCAGAAAGAAATGAAATAGAAATTAAAAAGAGAATAGAAAAGATCAACAAAAACAAAAGCTGGTGCTTTGAAAACATGAACAAAATTGACAACCCTTCAGGTGAATTCACCAAGAAAAAGAGACAAGACTCAAATAGAATCAGAAATAAAAGGAGAGACAGTACAACTGATACCACAGAAATACAAAGGATCATAAGAGACTACTATGAGCAACTATATGCAACAAATTGGACAACTTAAAAGAAATTGATCAATTCTTAGACACGTACAACCTACCAAGACTGAATCACGAAGAAATAACATCTGAACATAACGATTACTAGCAAGAAAATAGAATCAGTAATCAAAACCTCCCAACAAACAAAAGTCCAGAGCCCAATGGTTTAATTGGTGAATTCAATGAAACATTTAAAGAAGAATTAATACCAATCCTTCTCAAACTCTTCCAAAAAGGGGAACACTTCCAAATTCACCTGACAAGGCCAGCATTACCCTGGTGCCAAATTCAGACAAAGACGCCACAAGAAAAGAAAATTATAGTCCAATATCTCAATGAACATAGATGCAAAAACCTTGGAAAAACTATTAGCAAACAAAATTCAACAATTCATTAAAAGGATCATACTCCATGATCAAGTGGGATTTATTCTAGGGATTCAGGGATAAGTCTGCAAATCTAAGTGCTATGCCACAATAACACAGGAAGGGACAAATAGCACGTGATCATCTCAATAGATGCAAAAAAAGCATTTGACAAAATTCAATAAATTATATTTTTTAAAAAGGACTAGATAAAAATTAAACTGCGTGTTAAAACATAGTCAAGATAACTTACTTTTGTACCTGTCCTGTAGATTTGTTCATTTAGTTATAGTAACAATAACTAAAACTTAAGAATATACTGATTACTATATTTCTTATCCTCCTAGCAATGATGCTTAAAATAGTTACAAATTCACATTTATTGATAGGCATGGCTAAAACAGTCCATTAAAGAAGTCACAGAGATAACATGGTCATGAAAATTATGCATGTAAACTATGAACTGCATGTAAGTTATATTTATTTTTCCTTCATCAAACTTATGCCAATAACCCAATAACGTCTTCCAGAAGCATTATAAGAAGGCCTTAGTCTCTAGGAGGATAAGGGAAAATGGGTCATTGCAAACCAAACAATATCATTTGAAAAATAACTCAAAGTTCAGTCCACAGTATCATTTTCATAAGCAAACACACAATTTTTAGAAACAAGACCTAACATTTACCAAATAGATATCCAGATCTGAGCATCTGGTTAATCAAACACAAAGCATGGGCACTGGTTAAAGAAAAAGAAAACAAAAGCAATGTAGAATATATAGAATAGTCGTTCTTACTTCTAAGAGATACAGTAAGTCTTATTCAAAAGTATGGCATTTAATTCCAGGATACAACAAAATTTTAATAGTATTAAGGGGACTTTTGTTTCTATTTAAGACATGGAACAAAGGTTGGCCAACTTTTTCTGAAAAGGCTAGATAGTAGAGTTTTTGCTTCATAGGCCATATGGTCTGTGTCACAACTACTCAATTTGTAGCCACAGAAAACACACAAACAAAATAGGCATGGCTGTGTTCCAATAAAACTATACTATGCCCCCCCTTGTCTAAGTGGGATACATTCCAAGACCCTGAAACCACAGATAGTACCGAACTCTATATATACTAAATTTTCTCTGATACATACATACCTATAGTAACGTTTAATTTATAAATTAGGTATGGTAAGAGAATAACAATATTAACCAATAAAACAGAGCAATTATAACAACATATTGAAATAAAAGTTATATGAACACCTTCTTTCTCTCAGAACATCTTATTGTACTATACTCATCTCTTCCTGTAATGATGCAAGGTAACTGAATGTCTCTGTGATGACGTGAAGTTAGGTGAATGATATGGGCATTGCAGTGGTGTTGGGCTGCTGTGAAGGAGGATCATCTGCCTGGATCAATGAACCATGACAAAGTTCATTGTCAGGTTGTGGGAAGCAGATGATGTCAGTAGTTGGGGAGATTTAATATCTGACCACAGATAACTGAAACTGCCCAAGGTGCAACTGAGGATAAGGGGTAACTACTGTATTTACAGAAGTAGGTGAGGGGTGAGA